>CAWUFW010020963.1:0-134994 GCA_963921515.1 Calotriton arnoldi
TTCTGCATCCCTCCTTCCTCTTTCTGTACCTCTTGTGAGAAGTTGGCCTGGTATATGCTGTCCACTAATTATAGTGGGCACCTTGCACCAGTCCAAACAACCCCTTATTGGAGATAGGTTAAAGACAACCTTTATTGAAAGCTATCCTAGTGGTAGCTATGGATAGCAGCCTTCAGGCTAAGTCTTGAAGGAATGTAAAGCAGCTTGTTTTACCAGTCTATAATCTCTTGAGTGACCAAATGAAAGAGGACCACACCAGGTATATATTCAAAATATATGTATTTATTACTAAACACACCCCTCTAGTCTCTTTATGAGGCTAGAGTTCGAAGTACATACGTTACGAGTTAGTTATCTACAGTAATAGCACAAATACACGTTTGAGCCCCAGGGGCGTACCAAACCATATACCAATAAAGTGGTATAAGAACCACGACTGAGCTAGACACTAGGCCTAGAGCCTCTAGAAGTGCTTGGACCACAAGGAACCACCCAAGGTAGTGACACAGGGGACCCACGGGGGACGCGTGCAGTGTAGTAACACAGCCGCGAATCGCCGTTAACTTCTATGGAGAAAGTCGCGGTTTGGAATTTAAAGAAAAGGGACACTTAAAGAAGGACTTTGAGCAAACCCTTTGAGAACTAGGTCGTTCTAGAGTCTCTACCCACAGGAGCACCGGAGTACTCTTGTTACCTCACCCAGGGAAGCCGGGTGCATAGGTGCCGTTCGGGGTCGGGTTTCGTCGTCGATTTGAATGGCGATCTGCTGCAAAGTGCTGCTGGCGACCAAGTGAAAAGTGTCCGGGTGGATCCAAGGGTGGATCGGAGATCTGAAGAACCTGAAAGCAGAGGGGACAGAGTCTGGGTCACTAGCCAGTGACCAGGAAGGCGATGAGCAGATGCCCACCGATGTTGAGTGCTTCAGGTAGGTTGACGGTCATCTTGACTCTTCAGCCACGAGGTCCAGGAGGCATTGTCGGTGACCAGGAGCAGGATTCGGGCTGGTACACGATGTCTGTCGAGTGTTGAGGTGTCGGCGACCGGATTGGACCCAACAAGCCTTGGCAACAGCAAGTCTTGATGAAGGTGACGATTGATGATTGGGCAGACCAGCAAGGACTGAGGAACTCACCCTGCATGAGTAAGTGAGAGCAAGCCTGGAGCAACCAGGGAGCCCAAGTAGAAAAAGATTGGCCTTTGTGAAGGGCTAATAGCCAACGGGCTAGCGACCGCAAAGAAGCCTCAAGACGGTGCACGTGGAGCTGGCTCACAGGACACTTGTGGAGTGGAGGCCAGTGATCTTTGGTGCAGTTGGTGCGGGAGGCTGGGGCTACTTGGAGCCCAAAGCACGACTTCGTGGGAGACCCAGAAGAGGATGCGCTTGCAAATGTGTGCGATGTCCAGGGGTCACGGTTCCACGTTACCCACGACAGCTACGGGCCTTAGCTTTGCTGGGGACTCAGGGCAGCCTCGGCGAAGTCTGGAAATCCACCTCTGGTGATGCAAAGACTTCGGCGTCCAACGGGAGCTTCAGCGATGCAGACCGGACAATTGCTTCTTTGGTGCCTGCCAAGCAGGGGAGTCACTCCTTGACCCCAAGGGAGATTCTTCTGTCCTCTAATCTTTAAGTAGAGCATCGAAGGTCCAGGATTCTGTGTCAGAGTTTCGTCCAGGGATAATCTAAAGTCCTAAGGACTGGGGTCCCATACTTATACTAAGTTTAGGGGTTGGACTTACTCTGTGGTCCCACCTATGGGTGGGTCAGGGCAGAGGGGTGGCTACACCCCTTTCCCTTTGTCCAGTTCGCGCCAAAGCAGGGGCTGGAAGCCCCGATCCGGTTTGAACTGGGGTATGCACAGGGACACCAAATGTGCCCCCAGTGCAGGACTTCAAAGCACCCGAGAGTGCTCCCGCCCAGCCCCAATACACACTATCCTGTCTGGGGAGGTGGTCACACCTCCCTGGGACAGGAAACCTATTGTTCAGGCCTCCCCTGCCGGAGTTTCGGTCAGCAGCAGGAGGCCAGACTCGTGTCTGTGGCAGCGGCATCCATTTTGTGATGCCAGGGCTTGGAAAGTCAGTACCGGGCATACCGGTGTGTACATGTCTTTCCCTCTAGAAGGGTGGAATGCTACCCCCGCCGCCAGAACTGGCGGGGGGAGTAGTATTCCAAGATGTTTGACACCAAACACGACATGTTTCCGTGCAGCCATCCCAAAGTTAGCATTTAACGCGAGGTTATAATGCGCTTAAGAGTATATGGTCAGGCTGCACTACAAACAGCATCAGAGAAGGGTCTCCGAACACTGCAGAGGGGCCCTGCTCATGCAGGGGCACCCTCTCACATAGGAACCACGCACTCTGCCTTCAGGATTGATAAGGCCTGCCATAGGAGTGACTTATAGGTTTATATGTGTGTATGTATATAGTGATATAGGTAGCCTATATCACAGTAAGGAGTGCATGCACCACCTTACCCAGGCTGCTGTAGCAGACCTGTGGTGTCAGTTTGGATGGCCTTCCAGGGGTGGCACAATACATGCTGCAGCCCCTGGTAGGCCTCTGAGGTACCTATGCCCTGGGTACATAGTATACCATATACTAGGGACTTATAAGGGCACTCCAGATTCCAATCAGAGATGTGCCTAAGGCACATGGAAACCATTTTAGAGAGGAAGCAGCTAGGCTGGGGTTCTGATTAGCAGGGCCCCAGCCAGACTAAGGTCGAAAAACAGTGAAGCATCAGCAAAAAGTGGGGGTACCCATGTGAAGCAGATCCTACTCTCCTACACCTATCTTGCCTCTTTGTGCAGCTCTCCTACCTCTTTCTGCACCCCTCTTGCCTTTTTTTGCACCTCTGTTGGCTCTTTCTGCACTGCTCTTGCTTCTTACTGCACCTCACTTGCCTCTTTCTGCACTTCTCTTGGTACTTTCTACACCTCTGTTGCTTCTTTCAGAAATTCCCTTGCCTCTTTCTGCACCTCACTTGCTTCTTTCTGCACCCCTCCTGCCTCTTTCTGCACTTCTCTTGCTTCTTTCTACACCTCTCTTGCCTCTTTCTGCTCCTCTCTTGCCTCTTTGTGCATTTCTCTTGCCTGTTTCTGCACTTCCCTTGCCTCTTTCTGAACCTCTCTTTTTTCTTTCTGCACCTCTCTTGCCTTTTTCTGCACTTCTCTTGCTTCTTTCTGCACCTCTCTTGCTTCTTTCTTCACCCTTCTACCCTTTTTTGCATCCCTCTTGCCTCTTTGGGCTGTTCACTTGCCATTTTCAGCAACTCTCTTCCCTCTTTCTATACCTCACTTGCCTCTTTCTACACTTCTCTGCTTCTTTCCACACCTCTGTTGCTTCTTTCAGCAATTCTCTTGCCTCTTTCTGTACTTCTTTTGCTTCTTTCTCCACCTTTATTGCATCTTTATGCACCTCTGTTGCCTCTTTCTACACCTCACTTGCTTCTTTCTGCACCCTCTTTTCTCTTTCTTCACCTCTCTTGCCTCTTTCTGCACCCCTGTTTCCTCTTTCTGCACCTTTCCTGCGTTTTCTGCACCTCTTTTGCCTCTTTCTGCCCCTCTGTTGGTTATTTCTGCACTTATCTTGCTCTTTCTGCACCCTTTGCGCCTCTTTCAGCACCTCTGTTGCTTCTTTCTGCACTTCTCTTCCTTCTTTCTGCTCCCCTCCTGCCTCTTTCTGTACCTCTCTTGCCTCTTTGTGCACCTCTTCTACCTTTTTATGTACCACTCTTGCTTCTTTTTGCACATCTGTTGGTTCTTTCTGCACTTCTCTTGCTTATTTCTGCACCTCACTTGCCTCTTTCTGCACTTCTCTTGCTTCTTTCTACACCTCTGTTGCTTTTTCCAGCAATTCCTTTGCCTATTTCTGCACTTCTCTTCCTTCTTTCTGCACCCCTCCTGCCTCTTTCTGTCCCTCTCCTGCCTCTTTCTGCACTCCTCCTGCCTCTTTCAGCACCTCTGTTGCTTCTTTCTGCACTGCTCTTCCTTCTTTCTTTACCATTCTTCTATCTTTCTGCATATCACATGCTTCTTTCTGCACTCCTCTCGCCTCTTTCTGTACCCCTCTCTCCTCTTTCTCCACCTCTCTTGCCTCTTTCTGCACATTTTCTGCCTGTTTCTGCACCTCTCTTGGCTCTTTCTGTACCTCTGTTGCTTTTTTCTGCACTTCACTTGCTCTTTCTGCACCATTCGCACCTCTTTCAGCACCTCTGTTGCTTCTTTCTGCACTTCTCTTCCTTCTTTCTGCATCCCTCCTGCCTCTTTCTGTACCTCTCTTGCCTCTTTGTGTACCTCTCCTACCTCTTTCTGCACCCCGCTTGCCTTTTTGCACCTCTGTTGGTTCTTTCTGCACTGCTCTTGCTTCTTTCTGCACCTCACTTGCCTCTTTCTGCACTTCTCTTGGTTCTTTCTACACCTCTGTTGCTTCTTTCAGCAATTCCCTTGCCTCTTTCTGCACGTCACTTGCTTCTTTCTGCACCCCTCCTGCCTCTTTCTGCACTTCTCTTGCTTCTTTCTACACCTCTCTTGCCTCTTTCTGCTCCTCTCTTGCCTCTTTGTGCATTTCTCTTGACTGTTTTTGCACTTCCCTTGCCTCTTTCTGAACCTCTCTTTTTTCTTTCTGCACCTTTGTTGCCTCTTTCTGCACTTCTCTTGCTTCTTTCTGCACCTCTCTTGCTTCTTTCTTCACCCTTCTTCCCTTTTTGCATCCCTCTTGCCTCTTTGGGCTGTTCACTTGCCATTTTCTGCAACTCTCTTCCCTCTTTCTGTACCTCACTTGCCTCTTTCTGCACTTCTCTGCTTCTTTCCACACCTCTGTTGCTTCTTTCAGCAATTCTCTTGCCTCTTTCTGTACTTCTTTTGCTTCTTTCTGCACCTCTATTGCCTCTTCATGCACCTCTGTTGGCTCTTTCTACACCTCACTTGCTTCTTTCTGCACCCCTCTTTTCTCCTTCTTCACCTCTCGTGCCTATTTCTGCACCCCGTTCCCTCTTTCTGTACCTTTCCTGCTTTTTCTGCACCTCTTTTGCCTCTTTCTGTACCTCTGTTGGTTATTTCTGCACTTCTCTTCCTTCTTTCTGCTCCCCTCCTGCCTCTTTCTGTACCTCTCTTGCCTCTTTGTGCACCTCTTCTACCTTTTTATGTACCGCTCTTGCTTCTTTTTGCACCTCTGTTGGTTCTTTCTGCACTTCTCTTGCTTCTTTCTGCACCTCACTTGCATCTTTCTGCACTTCTTTTGCTTCTTTCTACACCTCTGTTGCTTGCTGGGGACTCAGGGCAGCCTCGGGGAAGTCTGGAAATCCACCTCTGGTGATGCAAAGACTTCGGCGTCCGATGGGAGCTTCAGCGATGCAGACCGGACAATTGCTTCTTTGGTGCCTGCCAAGCAGGGGAGTCACTCCTTGACCCCAAGGGAGATTCTTCTGTCCTCTAATCTTTAAGTAGAGCGTCGAAGGTCCATTATTCTGTGTCAGAGTTTCGTCCAGGGATAATCTAAAGTCCTAAGGACTGGGGTCCCATACTTATACTAAGTTTAGGGGTTGGACTTACTCTGTGGTCCCACCTATGGGTGGGTCAGGGCAGAGGGGTGGCTACACCCCTTTCCCTTTCTCCAGTTCGCGCCAAAGCAGGGGCTGGAAGCCCCTGATCCGGTTTGAACTGGGGTATGCACAGGGACACCAAATGTGCCCCCAGTGCAGGACTTCAAAGCACCCGAGAGTGCTCCCGCCCAGCCCCAATACACACTATCCTGTCTGGGGAGGTGGTCACACCTCCCTGGGACAGGAAACCTATTGTCCAGGCCTCCCCTGCCGGAGTTTCGGTCAGCAGCAGGAGGCCAGACTCGTGTCTGTGGCAGCGGCATCCATTTTGTGATGCCAGGGCTTGGAAAGTCAGTACCGGGCATACCGGTGTGTACATGTCTTTCCCTCTAGAAGGGTGGAATGCTACCCCCGCCACCAGAACTGGTGGGGGAGTAGTATTCCAAGATGTTTGACACCAAACACAACATGTTTCCGTGCAGCCATCCCAAAGTTAGCATTTAACGCAAGGTTATAATGCGCTTAAGAGTATATGGTCAGGCTGCACTACAAACAGCATCAGAGAAGGGTCTCCGAATGCTGCATAGGGGCCCTGTTCATGCAGGGGCACCCTCTCACATAGGAACCACGCACTCTGCCTTCAGGATTGATAAGGCCTGCCATAGGAGTGACTTATAGGTTTATATGTGTGTATGTATATAGTGATATAGGTAGCCTATATCACAGTAAGGGGTGCATGCACCACCTTACCCAGGCTGCTGTAGCAGACCTGTGGTGTCAGTTTGGATGGCCTTCCAGGGGTGGCACAATACATGCTGCAGCCCCTGGTAGGCCTCTGAGGTACCTATGCCCTGGGTACATAGTATACCATATACTAGGGACTTATAAGGGCACTCCAGATTCCAATCAGAGATGTGCCTAAGGCACATGGAAACCATTTTAGAGAGGAAGCAGCTAGGCTGGGGTTCTGATTAGCAGGGCCCCAGCCAGACTAAGGTCGAAAAACAGTGAAGCATCAGCAAAAAGTGGGGGTACCCATGTGAAGCAGATCCTACTCTCCTACACCTCTCTTGCCTCTTTGTGCAGCTCTCCTACCTCTTTCTGCACCCCTCTTGCCTTTTTTTGCACCTCTGTTGGCTCTTTCTGCACTGCTCTTGCTTCTTACTGCACCTCACTTGCCTCTTTCTGCACTTCTCTTGGTACTTTCTACACCTCTGTTGCTTCTTTCAGAAATTCCCTTGCCTCTTTCTGCACCTCACTTGCCTCTTTCTGTACTTCTTTTGCTTCTTTCATCAATTCTCATGACTCATTCTGCACTTGTCTTCCTTCTTTCTGCACCCCTGTTCCCTCTTTCTGTACCTTTCCTGCTTTTTCTGCACCTCTTTTGCCTCTTTCTCTACCTCTGTTGGTTATTTCTGCACTTCTCTTCCTTCTTTCTGCTCCCCTCCTGCCTCTTTCTGTACCTCTCTTGCCTCTTTGTGCACCTCTTCTTCCTTTTTATGTACCGCTCTTGCTTCTTTTTGCACCTCTGTTGGTTCTTTCTGCACTTCTCTTGCTTCTTTCTGCACCTCACTTGCCTCTTTCTGCACCACTCTTGCTTCTTTCTGCACTTCTCTTGGTTCTTTCTATACCTCTGTTGCTTCTTTCAGTAATTGTCTTCCTCTTTCTGCACCTCACTTGCTTCTTTCTGCACCCCTCCTGCCTCTTTCTGCACTTCTCTTGTATCTTTCTACACCTCTTGTGCCTCTTTCTGCTCCTCTCTTGCCTCTTTGTGCATTTCTCTTGCCTGTTTCTGCACTTCCTTTGCCTCTTTCTGAACCTCTCTTGCCACTTTCTGCACCTCTCTTGCCTCTTTCTGCACTTCTCTTGCTTCTTTCTGCACCTCTCTTGCTTCTTTTTGCACCCTTCTACCCTTTTTTGCATCCCTCTTGCCTCTTTCTGCTGTTCTCTTGCCATTTTCTGCACCTCTCTTGTCTCTTTCTGCACATCACTTGCCTCTTTCTGCACTTCTCTTGCTTCTTTCCACACCTCTGTTGCTTCTTTCAGCAATTCTCTTGCCCCTTTCTGCACTTCTTTTGCTTGATTCTGCACCTCTATTTTGTCTTTATGCACCTCTGTTGCCTCTTTGTACACCTCACTTGCTTCTTTTTTCATCCCTCTTTTCTCTTTCTGCACATCTCTTGCCTCTTCCTGGACCCCTGTTGCCTCTTTCTGCACCTTTCCTGCGTGTTTCTGCACCTCTTTTGCCTCTTTCTGTACCGCTGTTGGTTCTTTCTGCATTTTTCTTGCTCTTTCTGCAACCTTCGCGCCTCTTTCAGCACCTATGTTGCTTCTTTCTGCACTTCTCTTCCTTCTTTCTGCTCCCCTCCTCCCTCTTTCTGTACCTCTCTTGCCTCCTTGTGCACCTCTTCTACCTTTTTCTGTACCGCTCTTGCTTCTTTTTGCACCTCTGTTGGTTCTTTCTGCACTGCTCTTGCTTCTTTCTGCACCTCACTTGCCTCTTTCTGCACTTCTCTTGCTTCTTTCTACACCTCTGTTGCTTCTTTCAGCAATTCTTTTGCCTCTTTCTGCACTTTTCTTCCTTTTCTCTGCACCCCTCCAGCCTCTTTCTGTCCCTCTCTTGCCTCTTTGTGCACCTCTCCTACCTCTTTCTGCACTCCTCTTGCCTCTTTCAGCACCTCTGTTGCTTCTTTCTGCACTGCTCCTCCTTCTTTCTTTACCCTTCTTCCATCTTTCTGCATCTCACTTGCTTCTTTCTACACCCCTCTTGCCTCTTTCTGCACCTCTCTCCCCTCTTTCTGCACCTCTCTTGCCTCTTTCTGCACCCCTGTTACCTCTTTCTGCACCTTTTCTGCCTGTTTCTGCACCTCTCTTGCCTCTTTCTGTACCTCTGTTGCTTTTTTCTGCTCTTCACTTGCTCTTTCTGCACCATTTGCGCCTCTTTCAGCACCTCTGTTGCTTCTTTCTGCACTTCTCTTCCTTCTTTCTGCATCCCTCCTTCCTCTTTCTGTACCTCTTGTGAGAAGTTGGCCTGGTATATGCTGTCCACTAATTATAGTGGGCACCTTGCACCAGTCCAAACAACCCCTTATTGGAGATAGGTTAAAGACAACCTTTATTGAAAGCTATCCTAGTGGTAGCTATGGAGAGCAGCCTTCAGGCTAAGTCTTGAAGGAATGTAAAGCAGCTTGTTTTACCAGTCTATAATCTCTTGAGTGACCAAATGAAAGAGGACCACACCAGGTATATATTCAAAATATATGTATTTATTACTAAACACACCCCTCTAGTCTCTTTATGAGGCTAGAGTTCGAAGTACATACGTTACGAGTTAGTTATCTACAGTAATAGCACAAATACACGTTTGAGCCCCCGGGGCGTACCAAACCATATACCAATAAAGTGGTATAAGAACCACGACTGAGCTAGACACTAGGCCTAGAGCCTCTAGAAGTGCTTGGACCACAAGGAACCACCCAAGGTAGTGACACAGGGGACCCACGGGGGAAGCGTGCAGTGTAGTAACACAGCCGCGAATCGCCGTTAACTTCTATGGAGAAAGTCGCGTTTTGGAATTTTAAGAAAAGGGACACTTAAAGAAGGACTTTGAGCAAACCCTTTGAAAACTAGGTCGTTCTAGAGTCTCTACCCACAGGAGCACCGGAGTACTCTTGTTACCTCACCCAGGGAAGCCGGGTGCATAGGTGCCGTTCGGGGTCGGGTTTCGTCGTCGATTTGAATGGCGATCTGCTGCAAAGTGCTGCTGGCGACCAAGTGAAAAGTGTCCGGGTGGATCCAAGGGTGGATCGGAGATCTGAAGAACCTGAAAGCAGAGGGGACAGAGTCTGGGTCACTAGCCAGTGACCAGGAAGGCGATGAGCAGATGCCCACCGATGTTGAGTGCTTCAGGTAGGTTGACGGTCATCTTGACTCTTCAGCCACGAGGTCCAGGAGGCGTTGTCGGTGACCAGGAGCAGGATTCTGGCTGGTACACGATGTCTGTCGAGTGTTGAGGTGTCGGCGACCGGATTGGATCCAACAACCCTTGGCAACGGCAAGTCTTGATGAAGGTGACGATTGATGATTGTGCAGACCAGCAAGGACTGAGGAACTCACCCAGCAAGGGTAAGTGAGGGCAAGACTGGAGCAACCAGGAAGCCCAAGTAGAAAAAGATTGGCCTTAGTGAAGGGCTACTAGCCAACGGGCTAGCAACCGCAAAGGAGCCTCAAGACGGTGCACGTGGAGCTGGCTCACAGGACACTTGTGGAGTGGAGGCCAGTGATCTTCGGTGAAGTTGGTGCGGGAGGCTGGGGCTACTCGGAGCCCAAAGCACGACTTCGTGGGAGACCCAGAAGAGGATGCGCTTGCAAATGTGTGCGATGTCCAGTGGTCACGGTTCCACGTTACCCACGACAGCTACGGGCCTCAGCTTTGCTGGGGACTCAGGGCAGACTCAGAGAAGTCTGGAAATCCACCTCTGGTGTTGCAAAGACTTCGGCGTCCAACGGGAGCTTCAGCGATGCAGACCGGACAATTGCTTCTTTGGTGCCTGCCAAGCAGGGGAGTCACTCCTTGACCCCAAGGGAGAGTCTTCTGTCCTCTAATCTTTAAGTAGAGCATCGAAGGTCCAGGATTCTGTGTCAGAGTTTCGTCCAGGGATAATCTAAAGTCCTAAGGACTGGGGTCCCATACTTATACTAAGTTTAGGGGTTGGACTTACTCTGTGGTCCCACCTATGGGTGGGTCAGGGCAGAGGGGTGGCTACACCCCTTTCCCTTTGTCCAGTTCGCGCCAAAGCAGGGGCTGGAAGCCCCGATCCGGTTTGAACTGGTGTATGCACAGGGACACCAAATGTGCCCCCAGTGCAGGACTTCAAAGCACCCGAGAGTGCTCCCGCCCAGCCCCAATACACACTATCCTGTCTGGGGAGGTGGTCACACCTCCCTGGGACAGGAAACCTATTGTTCAGGCCTCCCCTGCCGGAGTTTCGGTCAGCAGCAGGAGGCCAGACTCGTGTCTGTGGCAGCGGCATCCTATTTGTGATGCCAGGGCTTGGAAAGTCAGTACCGGGCATACCGGTGTGTACATGTCTTTCCCTCTAGAAGGGTGGAATGCTACCCCCGCCTCCAGAACTGGCGGGGGGTAGTATTCCAAGATGTTTGACACCAAACACGACATGTTTCCGTGCAGCCATCCCAAAGTTAGCATTTAACGCGAGGTTATAATGCGCTTAAGAGTATATGGTCAGGCTGCACTACAAACAGCATCAGAGAAGGGTCTCCGAATGCTGCAGAGGGGCCCTGCTCATGCAGGGGCACCCTCTCACATAGGAACCACGCACTCTGCCTTCAGGATTGATAAGGCCTGCCATAGGAGTGACTTATAGGTTTATATGTGTGTATGTATATAGTGATATAGGTAGCCTATATCACAGTAAGGGGTGCATGCACCACCTTACCCAGGCTGCTGTAGCAGACCTGTGGTGTCAGTTTGGATGGCCTTCCAGGGGTGGCCCAATACATGCTGCAGCCCCTGGTAGGCCTCTGAGGTACCTATGCCCTGGGTACATAGTATACCATATACTAGGGACTTATAAGGGCACTCCAGATTCCAATCAGAGATGTGCCTAAGGCACATGGAAACCATTTTAGAGAGGAAGCAGCTAGGCTGGGGTTCTGATTAGCAGGGCCCTAGCCAGACTAAGGTCGAAAAACAGTGAAGCATCAGCAAAAAGTGGGGGTACCCATGTGAAGCAGATCCTACTCTCCTACACCTATCTTGCCTCTTTGTGTAGCTCTCCTACCTCTTTCTGCACCGCTCTTGCCTTTTTTTGCACCTCTGTTGGCTCTTTCTGCACTGCTCTTGCTTCTTACTGCACCTCACTTGCCTCTTTCTGCACTTCTCTTGGTACTTTCTACACCTCTGTTGCTTCTTTCAGAAATTCCCTTGCCTCTTTCTGCACCTCACTTGCTTCTTTCTGCACCCCTCCTGCCTCTTTCTGCACTTCTCTTGCTTCTTTCTACACCTCTCTTGCCTCTTTCTGCTCCTCTCTTGCCTCTTTGTGCATTTCTCTTGCCTGTTTCTGCACTTCCCTTGCCTCTTTCTGAACCTCTCTTTTTTCTTTCTGCACCTCTCTTGCCTTTTTCTGCACTTCTCTTGCTTCTTTCTGCACCTCTCTTGCTTCTTTCTTCACCCTTCTACCCTTTTTTGCATCCCTCTTGCCTCTTTGGGCTGTTCACTTGCCATTTTCAGCAACTCTCTTCCCTCTTTCTATACCTCACTTGCCTCTTTCTACACTTCTCTGCTTCTTTCCACACCTCTGTTGCTTCTTTCAGCAATTCTCTTGCCTCTTTCTGTACTTCTTTTGCTTCTTTCTCCACCTCTATTGCATCTTTATGCACCTCTGTTGCCTCTTTCTACACCTCACTTGCTTCTTTCTGCACCCCTCTTTTCTCTTTCTTCACCTCTCTTGCCTCTTTCTGCACCCCTGTTTCCTCTTTCTGCACCTTTCCTGCGTTTTCTGCACCTCTTTTGCCTCTTTCTGCCCCTCTGTTGGTTATTTCTGCACTTATCTTGCTCTTTCTGCACCCTTTGCGCCTCTTTCAGCACCTCTGTTGCTTCTTTCTGCACTTCTCTTCCTTCTTTCTGCTCCCCTCCTGCCTCTTTCTGTACCTCTCTTGCCTCTTTGTGCACCTCTTCTACCTTTTTATGTACCACTCTTGCTTCTTTTTGCACATCTGTTGGTTCTTTCTGCACTTCTCTTGCTTATTTCTGCACCTCACTTGCCTCTTTCTGCACTTCTCTTGCTTCTTTCTACACCTCTGTTGCTTTTTTCAGCAATTCCTTTGCCTATTTCTGCACTTCTCTTCCTTCTTTCTGCACCCCTCCTGCCTCTTTCTGTCCCTCTCCTGCCTCTTTCTGCACTCCTCCTGCCTCTTTCAGCACCTCTGTTGCTTCTTTCTGCACTGCTCTTCCTTCTTTCTTTACCATTCTTCTATCTTTCTGCATATCACATGCTTCTTTCTGCACTCCTCTCGCCTCTTTCTGTACCCCTCTCTCCTCTTTCTCCACCTCTCTTGCCTCTTTCTGCACCCCTGTTACATCTTTCTGCACATTTTCTGCCTGTTTCTGCACCTCTCTTGGCTCTTTCTGTACCTCTGTTGCTTTTTTCTGCACTTCACTTGCTCTTTCTGCACCATTCACACCTCTTTCAGCACCTCTGTTGCTTCTTTCTGCACTTCTCTTCCTTCTTTCTGCATCCCTCCTGCCTCTTTCTATACCTCTCTTGCCTCTTTGTGCATCTCTGCTACCTCTTTCTGCACCCCGCTTGCCTATATTTGCACCTCTGTTGGTTCTTTCTGCACTGCTCTTGCTTCTTTCTGCACCTCACTTGCCTCTTTCTGCACTTCTCTTGGTTCTTTCTACACCTCTGTTGCTTCTTTCAGCAATTCCCTTGCCTCTTTCTGCACGTCACTTGCTTCTTTCTGCACCCCTCCTGCCTCTTTCTGCACTTCTCTTGCTTCTTTCTACACCTCTCTTGCCTCTTTCTGCTCCTCTCTTGCCTCTTTGTGCATTTCTCTTGACTGTTTTTGCACTTCCCTTGCCTCTTTCTGAACCTCTCTTTTTCTTTCTGCACCTTTGTTGCCTCTTTCTGCACTTCTCTTGCTTCTTTCTGCACCTCTCTTGCTTCTTTCTTCACCCTTCTTCCCTTTTTGCATCCCTCTTGCCTCTTTGGGCTGTTCACTTGTCATTTTCTGCAACTCTCTTCCCTCTTTCTGTACCTCACTTGCCTCGTTCTGCACTTCTCTGCTTCTTTCCACACCTCTGTTGCTTCTTTCAGCAATTCTCTTGCCTCTTTCTGTACTTCTTTTGCTTCTTTCTGCACCTCTATTGCATCTTTATGCACCTCTGTTGCCTCTTTCTACACCTCACTTGCTTCTTTCTGCACCCCTCTTTTCTCTTTCTTCACCTCTCTTGCCTCTTTCTGCACCCATGTTCCCTCTTTCTGCACCTTTCCTGCTTTTTCTGCACCTCTTTTGCCTCTTTCTGTCCCTCTGTTGGTTATTTCTGCACTTTTCTTGCTCTTTCTGCACCCTTTGCGCCTCTTTCAGCACCTCTGTTGCTTCTTTCTGCACTTCTCTTCCTTCTTTCTGCTCCCCTCCTGCCTCTTTCTGTACCTCTCTTGCCTCTTTGTGCACCTCTTCTACCTTTTTATGTACCGCTCTTGCTTCTTTTTGCACCTCTGTTAGTTCTTTCTGCACTTCTCTTGCTTCTTTCTACACCTCACGTGCCTTTTTCTGCACTTCTCTTGCTTCTTTCTACACCTCTGTTGCTTTTTTCAGCAATTCCTTTGCCTATTTCTGCACTTCTCTTCCTTCTTTCTGTACCCCTCCTGCCTCTTTCTGTACCTCTCTTGCCTCTTTCAGCACCTCTGTTGCTTCTTTCTGCACTTCTCTTCCTTCTTTCTGTACCCTTCTTCCGTCTTTCTGCACCTCACTTGCTAGTTTCTGCACCCCTCTTGCCTCTTTCTGCACCCCTCTCCCCTCTTTCTGCACCTCTCTTGCCTCTTTCTGCACCCCTGTTCCCTCTTTCTGCACTTTTCCTGCCTGTTTCTGCACCTCTTTTGCCTCTTTCTGTACCTCTGTTGGTTCTTTCTGCACTTCTCTTGTTCTTTCTGCACCCTTCACGCCTCTTTCAGCACCTCTGTTGCTTGTTTCTGTACTTCTCTTCCTTCTTTCTGCACCCCTCCTGCCTCTTTCTGGACCTCTCTTGCCTCTTTCTGCACTTCACTTGCTTCTTTCTGCACCTCTCCTGCCTGTTTTGGCACCTCTGTTGCTTCTTTCTCCACTTCTCTTGCCTCATTCTGCACCTCTGACTTAGAGATAGTTTTAATCCCCCTGCCCTATTATGTACTAGGGACTTACAGGGGAGGTCATGCCAATCACAGGGGTACTCCAACCCATAGTGTTCCCTAGTGTATGTAGGTGTTTTCACTGTATTCTAAGTGTCTTTCAGCATAGCACTGGCTCTGGGCCTGGTTAGTCAGAGTCAGTTACCACCAGTACCAGTCAGCAAAAAGTTAGGGGCACAGGATGACTTTGCAACAAGGCCTCTTTCTGCCCCTCTGTTGGTTCTTTCTGCATATCTCTTGCTTCTTTCTGCACCTTTCTTCGTCTTTCTGGACTTCTGTTGCCTCTTTCTGCATTTCTCTTGCTTCTTTCTGTGCTTTTCTTCCTCTTTCTGCACATGTCCTACCTCTGTAGGCATAATTACATATTAGCATTTAAAACACCTTTGAAATTCACTGAAAATACCATAGGTTTCAGGGACGTTATAATTAGGAATTAGCATTTAAAAAATCTTAGAAATTCATCGAAAAAAACAAAGGTTTCAGGGACGTTATAGTTTAAAATTAGCATTTAAAAAACCTTTGAAATTCACTGGAAAAAACATAGGTTTCAGGGACGTTATAGATTAAATTTAGCATTTGAAAAACCTTAGAAATTCCCTGAAAAAAGCCACAGCTTTCAACGACGTTATAGGTAGTTAGACATTTCACTCGTACAAAACCAGAGAAATTCGGCCGTTATAGTTAGTTGAGCTAACTATAAATTGTGCCCCCGCAATGCACTGCTGATGATGTCACATATTACATCATTCATGACATGGTCAGTGACATCACTGATGACATCACTGATGACATCTCAAATGACATCACTGATGACATCATCCACGTGATAATCTGATGCACCTCCTCACACCCTAATATAACCTTTGATACACCCACTCTAAAATACAGACTACCATTTTCGAAACCATAGACATACCACTACCAGTTACTACATACCCACTCACTGATTCCTAGGTCTACACACACATCCACTCAGTCACCCATACAGTCACTCATACATGCAGTCACTCATCAATACAGCACTATCATATGCACTCACACACCTATACAGACAATCACACACCACCACTCATCCAAAGAGTTACTCACGCACCTAGTCAGTCATGCAAAGAATCAATCACACTCCCATTTACTCGCCTATACAGTTATACACACACCACCTCACTTATTCATACAGATAGTAACACATACTTAATCTCTTATACAATCATTGATACAAGCACACACTCATCCATACAGCCACTCTCACAATCACTCACTCTCATATATAGTCATTTATATACTCCAACACTCACATATACTGCCTTTCACATATGTAGTTACTCACACATATACCACTGAGACATCCATTCACTCACCAAAACACCCATACACACACTCACCCACCCATACAGCCCTTCACAGATGCACTCTTGAACCCATACACCCAGTGAATCACCCACTCACACATCTATGCACAGAGTCACCCACCCCCCACCCACCCACACAGACACTCAGGCACCCATACAGATACTCAGACAACCAATCAATAACCCATATAGACACTCATGTAGCTACTCAACAACCACTGCAGCCGCTTACATACTAACTGACAAACTGATACATTCATTCACACAGTTTAGTCACTAACCCATGCATTCAGTAAGACACATTTAATCACTCACTTATACAGTCAGTCACGCACCTACTAAATAATCAATTCAGACTCTTATACACCCACTCATTCTTCAATACACCTTGGCATATATTTATATATATTCACTGAAAAAACCATAGGTTTCAGGGGCGTTATAGTTAGTTGGAAATTTCACTCGTACAAAACCATAGAAATTCCCCGTTATAGTTAGTTCAGCTAACTATAACTCGTGCGCCCGCAATGCACTGCTGATGACGTCACATATTACATCACTCATGACATGGTCAGTGACATCACTCATGACATCACTGATGACATCTCAAATGACATCACTGATGACATCACTGATGACATCATCCTTGTGATAGAGTGGCAGACCTCCTCTCACCCTAATATAACCTTTGATACACACACTCAAAAATACAAACTAACATTTTCAAAACAATGGACATACCAATACCAGTTACAACCACACCTATTCATTAATTTCAAGATCTACACACACATCCACTCATTCACCAACAGTCCCTATACAGTCACTCATACATGTACTCACTCATCATATGTACTCATACACCTATACATCCTGTTACACACCGCCACTCATCCATAGAGTTACTCACACACATAGTCACACATGCAAACAAAGTATCAAACATCCATTTACTTGCATATACAGTTATACACACACTACCACACTTACTTCTACAGAAACTTGCACATACTTACTCTCTTAAACAATCACTTATAGAAACACCTACTTATTTGTACAGGAACTCTTCCAATCTCTCACTCTCACATATACTCACTTATATACACCAATACTCACATATACTAGTTTAAAACATATGTAGTTACTCATAAAGACACTATTGAGACAGTCATTCACTCACTAACACACCCATACACATACTCATCCACCTATACAGTCCTGCATACATGCTGTCTTCAACACATACAAACAGTGAGTCACTCATTCATGCATCTATGCACTAAGTAATACCCCCACCGAACTATACAGACACTCAGACACTCATACTGATACTCAAAAAACCAACTAATAACCCATATAGACACTCATGTAGCTACTCACCAACCCATGCAGCCACTTATACACAAAGTGAGAGACTGATACAGATATTTTCATATTCAAACATTACTCACTAACCCATGTATTCACTAAGATACACTTAGTCAGTTATACAATCAATTTTACAAAACAAATCATCCATTTAGACACTTATATACCCATTTATTCTTCCATCGACCTTGAGATATACATATATAATACATATTTAATTTTCAGAAAAACACACATTCACTGGATGATGTCATCAGTGATGTCATCAGTGATGTCATCAGTGATGTCACTGACCATGTCATGAGTGATGTAATATGTGACGTCATCAGCAGTGCATTGCGGGTGCGCAAGTTATAGTTAGCTGAACTAACTATAACGGGGGAATTTCTATGGTTATGTACGAGTGAAATGTCCAACTAACTATAACGCCCCTGAAACCTATGGTTTTTTCAGTGAATTTCTAAGGTTTTTAAATGCTAATTTCTAACTATAACGTGCCTGAAACCTATGGTTTTTTCAGTGAATTTCTAAGGTTTTTTAAATGCTAATTTCTAACTATAACGTGCTTGAAACCTAAGGTTTTTTCAGTGAATATATATATATTTATTATACTATGTATACATGTGAAAATGTCTCGGTCCCCTGTTTGCCTCGGTGGCACGGAAAAAATGGGTGGAACTGACGTCAGCACGCCGACGAGGTCCTCTTATGGCTCCGATGACGTCATACGGTGTCGCAAGCGGAGCCGTGCTCATTGACGTGGGAGAGCTAGGAAAGAATTTCCGTGGAATGCTGGTGCAGGGGATATTCACCTAAGTGTTCAGGCTAGTCCTTTGGGAGCAACTGTTTATGTTGCCACTCCAGAAACCGAAACCAGTGATCCAAGGGCAGAGGCCCTGCAGATGGCACACGAGGTGGGGTGCCCAGTCGTGTGCACCGGCGGAACAGCGAAGTGACAAGCACCACAACCCACAAAAAAGGTAACGAGGGCACTGAATAACACAGGATCTTCTCTTTGTATCTGGCAGGAACAACGAAGTTAAAATGCCCTAGTACCAAAATGTAGAATTAGTGCTACAACGGTCTTCAAGAGGACCTGCGATGCCGCTTCTGCCTCCTGTACCCTGGAGGCGGCACATGGGTCACGCGGTACGGTCATACTGCGGTGGGACGCACACTCATTGACCTCTCATGGCACTGCTCCACACTTCAGGGAGGACGCTTTCCATTAGCTATGTTTTCTGATGACATGTCGCGCCGGCCCCGTCCAACAACAGAACTCCTTTAGATCCAAACAGACTCTTCCACTCTCTCACCGGAAGTGAAACCAGGCCACGTGGCAACTTTCACAATACAACAGCCGGGAATGCACTTTTCGGTAAAAAAACCACATTCCTTCCTCCTAATTAATCAAATAAACATCTCACTGAAGAACAGGGGCCAGCTTCGATCAGTAAACACTCGTTACAATGACTTTTTTACTTTGCGATACCATTACAACGCATGCATTACCACGCATGCGTTGTACATCACGAAGTCATTACTACGCATTTTTTTAGAACGCATGGTCATTTACCACGCATGCCTTTACAACGAATTTTGTTGTAAAGGTATGTATGATAAATGACCATGCGTTCTAAAAAACATGTAGACGATCCATGTCGTTGTAAGGAAACAGAGGCTGTTCTGTTTCCTCACAACGACGTGCACCGCCCCTCAGAGATGACGTGAAGCAGGAACCATGAGGAGAGAGGAACCATGAGGAGTGAGAGGTAAGGGGGATTGGGCATGGGGTGGGGGTTTCTTTTCTAGGGTTTAGGGTAGTGCAGTGGTGTTTGGGTGGTGTAGGGGGTCGTGCTGGGGGTAGTGTTTTAGGGTTTAGGGTATTGTAGTGGTGTTTGGGTAGTGTAGGGGGTCGTGCTGGGGGTAGTGTTTTAGGGTTTAGGGTAGTGCAGTAGTGTAGGGGGTCGTGCTGGGGTAGTGTTTTAGGGTTTAGGGTAGTGCAGTGGTGTTTGAGTAGTGTAGGGGGTCATGCTGGTAGTAGTGTTTTAGGGTTTAGGGTAGTGCAGTGGTGTTTGTGTAGTGTAGGGGGTCATGCTGGGGGTAGTGTTTTATGGTTTAGGGTAGTGCAGTGGTGTTTGGGTAGTGTAGGGGTCGTGCTGGGGGTAGATTTAGGGTTTAGGGTAGTGCAGTGGTGTTTGGGTAGTGTAGGTAGTCGTGCTGGGGGTAGTGTTTTAGGGTTTAGGGTAGTGCAGTGGTTTTTGTGTAGTGTAGGGGGTTGTGCTGGTGGTAGTGTTTTAGGGTTTATGTTAGTGCAGTGGTGTTTGGGTAGTGTAGGGGGTAGTGCTGGGGTAGTGTTTTAGGGTTTAGGGCAGTGCAGTGGTGTTTGTGTAGTGAAGGGGGTCATGATGTGGGTAGTGTTTTAGGGTAGCGCAGTCGTGTTTGTGTAGTGTAGGGGGTCGTTTTTTAGAGTATAGGGTAGTGCAGTGGTGTTTGTGTAGTGTGGGTGGTCATGCTGGGGGTTTATTTAGGGTTTAGTGTAGTGCAGTGGTGTTTGGGTAGTGTAGGGAGTCGTGCTGGTGGTAGTGTTTTAGGGTTTAGCGTAGTGCAGTTATGTTTGGGTAGTGTAGGGTGTCGTGCTGGGGGTAGTGTTTTAGCACTTATTTTTCTTTCTACAGCACTAACCATAATTTCTATGGCAAAATGAACCCCTCATTTTGTTCCTTTTTAAATTAAATGTTTTAAGTGTTACCAGTTTATTCCAATCAAGATGGCTTCAGGTGTGCCATACTTTTGTCATAAGTAAGACTGTTAGCGCTCTAGTTGTTCTTTAGAACACTCTGGGAAGCTGCAGTAGAACACAAAGGCATCAACTGACAGGCTGCTCTTGTTGAAATATAACAGGAAGATATTTGAGATCTCACTTAAAACATGTCCTAATTTTTCTTTCTACAGCACTAACCATAATTTCTATGACAAAATGAACCCCATCATTTTGTTCCTTTTTAAATTAAATGTTTTAAGTGTTACCAGTTTATTCCAATCAAGATGGCTTCAGGTGTGCCATAATTTTGTCATAAGTAAGGCTGTTAGCACTCTAGTTGTTCTTTAGAACACTCTGGGAAGCTGCAGTAGAACACAAAGGCATCAACTGACAGGCTGCTCCTGTTGAAATATAACAGGAAGATATTTGAGATCTCACTTAAAACATGTCCTAATTTTTCTTTCTACAGCACTAACCATAATTTCTATGACAAAATGAACCCCCTCATTTTGTTCCTTTTTAAATTAAATGTTTTAAGTGTTACCATTTTATTCCAATCTAGATGGCTTCAGGTGTGCCTTAATTTTGTGATAAGTAAGACTGTTAGCGCTCTAGTTGTTCTTTAGAACACTCTGGGAAGCTGCAGTAGAACACAAAGGCATCAACTGACAGGCTGCTCCTGTTGAAATATAACAGGAAGATATTTGAGATCACACTTGAAACATGTCCTAATTTTTCTTTCTACAGCAGTAACCATAATTTCTATCACAAAATGAACCCCATCATTTTGTTCCTTTTTAAATTAAATGTTTTAAGTGTTGCCAGTTTATTCCAATCAAGATGGCTTCAGGTGTGCCATACTTTTGTCATAAGTAAGGCTGTTAGCACTCTAGTTGTTCTTTAGAACACTCTGGGAAGCTGCAGTAGAACACAAAGGAATCAACTGACAGTCTCTGCCCTTGTTGGATGTACATGTTTTACTGAGAATGTCAGACTTCATTCTCACATGACTGAGAAAGATAATGTGAATTTACAGAAAATATGCTCTCATTTTAGCTTCTGGAGCACCTTCCAAAACTGTATGGGACAAGCATGTGAAAATAGTTTTCTCTCAAACATGATTCATGATATCCCAGCAGAAGGTTTTTCACAGGGTAAAATCACCTTAGAACACACCACAATTCCTGAAATTAGTATGGTACCATCAACAAATGAATTCTAATATAACTAAAGTCTGTTATCACCTTTTATAGTTCTCCTTTTGGTAACCCTCAAAATCTTCGATTCACTACAAAGCATTTCAATGGGGTACTATCATTTATATTGGTCCCAAGATGGCTGCCAGCAATTCCAGGATGAAGTGCTGACAGCCAATCAGATCTCACGATGACATGTGTGGTTAGGCTCCGCCCAGATATATATGTGTTTTCTTTTTCAAATTTCTCAGGAACTACTGAACGGATTTACACCATTTAAGCAAAAGGCACGACCCTGAACCAAGGGCTACCTTTTGGCAAATTTGGTGTAATTCCGTTCAGCAGTTCGGGCTGTAGCTGCGACTAAAGGTTCCTATGGAAAATTGCATGGGGAAAACGTGTTTTGGGACCCCCCTTTTTTCTCAGCCCCCGCTTGCCGAATCACCCCGAGCCTTTCAGGATAGGAGCGGACCGGAGCGCCCGAACAAGTTGGAAAATTTTGCGAAGATTCGTCAACCGGCGCCAAAGTTATTTCAAATAGAATGGTGCGGATTTCCTATGGAAAATAGGTCCTAACTATAACTATCTACTGGCGACCGCCAGTAGATAATATATATATATATATATATATATATATATATATATATATATATATATAAAACATATTTAAACTTTACAGAAACACACAGTCAATGGATGATGTCATCAGTGATGTCATCAGTGATGTCATTTGAGATGTCATCAGTGATGTCACTGACCATGTCATGATTTATGTAATATGTGATGTCATCAGCAGTGCATTGCCGGGGCCCGAGTTATACTTAGCTCAACTAACTATAACCTCTGAATTTCTCTGGTTGTTTTATGAGGGACCCCCCTTGATGAATCACCCCGAAACAAGACAGGAGCTGACCTGAGTGAACCTTTTTTTGGGAAAATTTCGGTAAGATTCGTCAAACGGCGCCAAAGATATTGGCAAAAGAAAAAATGCTTTTTGAATAGAAACAAGGTCCTGACTATAACTACCTACTGGAGACTGCCAGTAGGTAATATATATATATATATATATATATATTATCTACTGGCGGTCGCCAGTAGATAGTTATAGTTACAACCTATTATCCATAGGAAATCCGCGACATTCTATTTGAAATAACTCTCTTGCCGGTTGACGTATCTTCGCGAAATTTTCAAACTTTGTGGCCCGCTCCGGTCCGCTCCTACCCTGAAAGTCTCGGGGGATTCGTCAAGCGGGGGCCGAGAAAAAGGGGGTCCCAAAACGCGTTTTCCCCATGCACTTTTCCATAGGAAACTTTAGACACGGCTACAGCCCGAACTGCTGAACGGAATTACACCAAATTTGGCAAAGAGGTAGTTCTTGGTTCAGAAAGAACGCTTTTGTTAAATGGTGTAAATCCGTTCAGTAGTTGCTGAGAAAATGAAAAGTAAAAAGTTAGTGATATCTATGGCCGAGTAGGGTCCGCGTACCCTCAGCGCACCATGCGCGCACCGTCCCGATCACGAGCTGCATGTTAATTGTCTGTCAGCTGGCTGTCAACATTCCGATTCAGGAAATGTTGGCAGCCTTTTGTCCCTCGGTAGAACCGAGGGACAGAAACAAGTGCGCAAAGCGCACAAAGGGGGCAGGGTAGAAACACCCTGACCCCCTAGGTTTGCTCAGGGGGTCCCACAAGGACCCCTGGGCAAAAAAAAAAAAAAAATTTAAAAAATCGGCAGGATGCGCTCAGGGTGCGCGAATCCTGCCGAAAAAATCGAAGCGCGGTCTCCGCGCTTCGATGTTAATTGGCCCCCGGGTGGCCCAAGTCCCGGGGCTTTTTTTTAATTAAAATTAAAACCAGTGTGGGGGGGCTCCAGCCCCCACACGCCCGGGACCGCCACCTCCCGGGGCACTAAACATTTTAATATGGGGGTCCGTTACGGACCCCAGAGCCCGGGGACCACCACCTCCCCGGGGCTGTGTACTGAATGGGAGGGGGCCGCGCGGCCCCCTCCTGGAGCCCTTGATGGCCCTGGGGACCACCACCCCCCAGGGCCGGCTCCTGCAGTGTCCCGGGGTGCCTACCCCCGGGACACTGTAGTTTGCTATGGATATTGGAAGAGAGAGCAGGGAAACCTGCTCTCTCTTCCAATATCCAAAGCGATTGCTTTTCCACATGGGGAGCAGCATGTCAGCTGCTCCCCATGTGGAACTAGCAATGCCGGCTCCCAAGGGACGTGGGAGCCGGCGGGACTGTGGGGGATTGGGGACCCCCACAGTCCCCAACGGAGAGGGCCAGCCCCGGGGGATGGGGTCCCCGGGGCAAGTAGTGGCTCGGGAGGGGGCCACGCGGCCCCCTCCCCAAAAAAAGAGAATTTTTTTTATTTTTTTAAATGGAAAGGCCGGCCCCGGGGATGGGGTCCCCGGGGCCTTAAATGGCCAGAGGAGGGGGCCACGCTGCCCCCTCAAAATAATAAATATAGAGGCCATGCCCCGGGGATGGGGTACCCGGGGCCAATACAGCCCCAGGGAAGGGGGCCACGCGGCCCCCTTCCCGTTTTTTTTTTTTTGAAAAATTAAAAAGGGGTAAGGCCCTGGGGGATGGGGTCCCCAGGGCCCAAAAAGAGAAAAAGGAAGGGGCCACACAGCCCCCCTTCAGGGGACAAAAAAAAAAAAAAGATCGGGCCCGCAGGCCCCGCCCCTTCCTTCACCACTCTGCAAACGCGCCCCTGGCGCGTTTGCAGAGGAGGAACAAATTCCCCTTGAATACTGGGGGTCCCTGAGGGCCAACTAGCCCACCAGGAACCTCCAGTATGCGCCAGGGGCTGCCTTGCAGAGACGTGTAGAGAGGCTACACCCCTTTACACCTCTCTGCAACGCAGCTCTGTGGCGCTTTTGGAGGTATATGGTGGGCTAGTTGGACTCCGGGGACCCTCAGGATTCAAGGGGACTTAATCCCCCAACTTAAAACGCGCCACGGGCGCGTTTGCACAGTGGTGAAGGGAGGGGCGGGGCTTCAGGTGACATGTGTGCAAACAGGCCCCGTGGCGCGTTTTAAGATGGGGAATTAAATCCTTCAATCCTGAGGGTCCCTGGGGCCAACTAGCCCAACAGGTACATCCAGAAAGCGCCACAGAGCTGCGTTGCAGAGAGGTGTAAAAGGGTGTGGCCTCTCTACACGTCTCTGCAACGCAGCCCCTGGCGCATATTGGAGGTTCCTGGTGGGCTAGTTGGCCCCTAGGGACCCTCAGGATTCAAGGGACTTAATCCCCGAACTTAAAACGCGCCACGGGGCGCGTTTGCACAGATGTCACCTCAGGCCCCGCCCCTCCCTTCACCATTGTGCAAATATTCCTCTAAAATCAGCCGAAATACGAATTCCGATTTACTCACCTGTTATAAGGAGAGACCTCAGTGCTGTATCTTTCAGCCCAGTACTGGTCCTGAAAAGTAATTTTAACCGTACTTACCAGTAACTTGAATTTCCTTCCATAGGCTAACATTGACTGGTTTCAATTGGAAATTCTTCTAAGTGTGGAGTTTTGGAACTTTAAAATATTCCTGTAAAATCAGCCGAAATACGAATTCCGATTTACTCACCTGTTATCAGGAGAGACCTCAGTGATGCATCTTTCAGCCCAGTACTGGTCCTGAAAAGTAATTTTAACCGTACTTACCGGTAACTTGAATTTCCTTCATAGGCTAACATTGACTGGTTTCACTTGGAAATTCTTCTAAGTGTGGAGTTTTGGAACTTTAAAATATTCCTCTAAAATCAGCCGAAATACGAATTCCGATTTACTCACCTGTTATCAGGAGAGACCTCAGTGCTGCATCTTTCAGCCCAGTACTGATCCTGAAAAGTAATTTTAACCGTACTTACCGGTAACTTGAATTTCCTTCATAGGCTAACATTGACTGGTTTCACTTGGAAATTCTTCTAAGTGTGGAGTTTTGGAACTTTAAAATATTCCTCTAAAATTAGGCAAAATACGAATTCCGATTTACTCACCTGTTATCAGGAGAGACCTCAGTGTTGCATCTTTCAGCCCAGTACTGGTCCTGAAAAGTAATTTTAACCGTACTTACCGGTAACTTGAATTTCCTTCATATGCTAACATTGACTGGTTTCACTTGGAAATTCTTCTAAGTGTGGAGTTTTGGAACTTTAAAATATTCCTCTAAAATCAGCCGAAATACGAATTCCGATTTACTCACCTGTTATCAGGAGAGACCTCAGTGCTGCATCTTTCAGCCCAGTACTGATCCTCAAAAGTAATTTTAACCGTACTTACCAGTAACTTGAATTTCCTTCCATAGGATATCATTGCCTGCTTTTTGCTGAAAAAGTTTCTAAGTGTTGATTTTTGAAACATACAAATATTCCTCTAAAATCAGCCGAAATCCGAATTCTGATTTACTCACCTGTTATCAGGAGAGACCTCAGTGCTGCATCTTTCAGCCCAGTACTGGTCCTGAAAAGTAATTTTAACCGTACTTACCAGTAACTTGAATTTCCTTCCATAGGCTAACATTGACTGGTTTCACTTGGAAATTCTTCGAAGTGTGGAGTTTTGGAACTTTAAAATATTCCTCTAAAATCAGCCGAAATACGAATTCCGATTTACTCACCTGTTATCAGGAGAGACCTCAGTGCTGCATCTTTCAGCCCAGTACTGGTCCTGAAAAGTAATTTTTACCGTACTTACCAGTAACTTGAATTTCCTTCCATAGGCTAACATTGACTTGTTTCACTTGGAAATTCTTCTAAGTGTGGAGTTTTGGAACTTTAAAATATTCCTCTAAAATCAGCCGAAATACGAATTCCGATTTACTCACCTGTTATCAGGAGAGACCTCAGTGCTGCCTCTTTCAGCCCAGTACTGATCCTGAAAAGTAATTTTAACCGTACTTACCGGTAACTTGAATTTCCTTCATAGGCTAACATTGACTGGTTTCACTTGGAAATTCTTCTAAGTTTTGATTTTTGAAACATACAAATATTCCTCTAAAATCAGCCGAAATCCGAATTCTGATTTACTCACCTGTTATCAGGAGAGACCTCAGTGCTGCATCTTTCAGCCCAGTACTGGTCCTGAAAAGTAATTTTAACCGTACTTACCAGTAACTTGAATTTCCTTCCATAGGCTAACATTGACTGGTTTCACTTGGAAATTCTTCTAAGTGTGGAGTTTTGGAACTTTAAAATATTCCTCTAAAATCAGCCGAAATACGAATTCCGATTTACTCGCCTGTTATCAGGAGAGACCTCAGTGCTGCATGTTTCAGCCCAGTACTGATCCTCAAAAGTAATTTTAACCGTACTTACCGGTAACTTGAATTTCCTTCCATAGGATATCATTGCCTGCTTTTTGCTGAAAAAGATTCTAAGTGTTGATTTTTGGAACTTTAAAATATTCCTCTAAAATCAGCCGAAATCCGAATTCTGATTTACTCACCTGTTATCAGGAGAGACCTCAGTGCTGCATCTTTCAGCCCAGTACTGATCCTCAAAATTAATTTTAACCGTACTTACCGGTAACTTGAATTTCCTTCATAGGCTAACATTGACTGGTTTCACTTGGAAATTCTTCTAAGTGTGGAGTTTTGGAACTTTATAATATTCCTCTAAAATCAACCAAAGTACGAATTCCAATTTACTCACCTGTTATCAGGAGAGAACCCAGTGCTGCATCTTTTAGCCCAGCACTGACCCTGAAAAGTAATTTTAATCGTACTTACCAGTAACTTATATTTTCTTCCATAGGAATCCTTTGTCTGGTTTTCAGCAGAAAAGTTTCAAAGTGTCGATTTTCACAAACTACAAATATTCCTTAAAAATCGCCTGTATGACTTAAACGCATTCTTTCAACTGTTTACAGGAGATGCACCAGTGCTGGATCCAGGATCCAACACTGAGTAACAAAAAGTAACGATAACAGTTTTTACCTCCTAAGTGAATTTCCTTCCATAGGATAACATTGGTCATTCTATGAGAAAAAGTTTCTAAGTGTCAACTTTTAAAGTACAATAATATTCCTTAAAAATCACGACTGTAACCAAAACGCTTTTACTCAACTGTTTACAGGAGATGTCCCAGGACTGAATCTAGGATCCAGTCCTGTGGTTAGAAAAGTAATCCATAAAGTAACTAATTGCATTTAACTAGAAATTCACATTGAGCTGAATGTTGCATTGTGTTTGAAAATGTGTTGCCCATTGCAACAACTGTAACTACTGTACTTAAAAGTCTATTGCCTATGTGCAAAGTATTTAAACTAAAGTAATTCATTCTGAGAAAGTATTTTTTGTAATGTATAATATAATTACAATGTAATTTAAAAAGAAAATATGTAAAAAAAATGTTTTCTAAAAAAATTCGAAATCAGTATGAAAAAAATGTATATAACAATTAATACATTTAAAAATTGTCATTTACAAAACCTTTGAAATTCACAGAAAAAACCGTAGGTTTCAGACATGTTATAGTTACAAATTAGCATTTAAAAAACCTTTGAAATTCACTGAAAAACCATAGGTTTTAGGGACGTTATAGTTACAAATTAGCATTTAAAAAACCTTTGAAATTCACTGAAAAAACCATAGGTTTTAGGGACAGTTATAGTTAGTTGGACATTGCACTCGTACAAAACCCGTGAAATTCCCCGTTATAGTTAGTTCAGCTAACTATAACTCGCGCCCCGCAATGCACTGCTGATGACGTCACATATTACATCACTCATGACATGGTCAGTGACATCACTGATGACATCACTGATGACATCTCAAATGACATCACTGATGACATCATCCACGTGATAATCTGATGCAGCTCTTCACACCCTAATATAACCTTTGATACACCCAATCTAAATTACAGACTGCCATTCGCAAAACCATAGACACTCCAACACCAATAACTACATACCCACTCACTGATTCTTAGGTCTACACACACACATCCACTCACTCACCCGTACAGTCACTCATACTTATGGTCACTCAATACAGGACTATCATATGCACTCTTACTCCTATATAGACACTCAAACACCGCCACTCATCCATAGAGGTACTCACACACCTAGTCAGTCATGCAAATAATTAAACACACTGCCATTTACTCACCTATACAGTTATACACACACCAGCTCACTTAATCATACAAATACTAGCACATTGTTACGCTCTTATACAATCACTGATACAAGCACACACTCATCCATAAGCCACTATCACAATCACTCACTCTCGCTTATAGCTATTTATATACTCCAACACACATATATACTGCCTTTCACATATGTAGTTACTCACACATGTACCACTGGGACATACATTCACTCACTAACACACTCTTACACACACTTACCCACCCATACAGTCTATCACAGATGCACTCTTGAAACCATCCACCCAGTGAATCACCCACTCACACATCTATGCACAGTCGCACACACCCCATCCACACAAACACTCAGGCACCCATACAGATACTCAGACAACAAATCAATAACTCTTATAGACACTCATGTAGCTATTCACAAACCCATGCAGCCACTTACACAGCAACAGACAGATACAGACATTCACCCAGTTTAGTCACTAACCCATGTATTCAGTAAGATACGTTTAATCACTCACTTATAGAATTAGTCACGCACCTACTAAATCATCCATACAGACACTTATACACCCACTCATTCTTCAATACGCCTTTCCCTATATATATAAAAAATATTTAAACTTTACAGAAACACACAGTCACTGGATGATTTCATCAGTGATGTCATTTGAGATGTCATCAGTGATGTCATCAGTGATGTCACTGACCATGTCATGAGTGATGTAATATGTGACGTCATCAGCAGTGCATTGCGGGCGCGAGTTATAGTTAGCTGAACTAACTATAACGGGGGAATTTCACGGGTTTTGTACGAGTGCAATGTCCAACTAACTATAACTGTCCCTAAAACCTATGGTTTTTTCAGTGAATATATATATATATATATTTCTACCCAAACTTTGTCCAGAGACGAAGCCGCACTCCGCAGCAGGTAAGTAAAACCACTTTAATCCATGAAAGCATGCAGCTTCTCATCCCGTCATTAGTCTCTGGCCCAACGCGTTTCAAAGCCTCTTCGCTTCTTCATCAGGGGCCCGTGTCAGAGATCGTGATTATTGCCGCTGCATCTTCCCTCGTGTGCCTTCTAGAATCATTGGCTTCTGGTGCGCCCTTTAAGTAGATCCATTAACACTGCACTCTGGGACATGGATTAAAGTGGTTTTTCTTACCTGCTGCGGAGTGCGGCTTCGTCTCTGGACAAAGTTTGGGTAGATATATATATATATATATATATATATATTGCATAAAAAACTCCTTCCTCCAAAGTAAGGATACCAGACTCTCCAAAGTACTGCAAAATGTAGGTTTAATGGCACAAACAACGCGTTTCGGCTTACGCCTTCTTCACGGTCTCACATCCATTAATTTCATTCACGATTTAAATACAAATTCATTAAAACAGAAAAGGGACTGTATTCTATGCAAGTATGTCCGACCTCACCAAACTTAAAAATAAGAATAATGCTTCCTGGCTTCACTTCCATCCAGTTACTGAGCTCGAAGTCCTCAACGTCATTGCCAGATTTAAACCTTCCTCTCACTCCAGAGACCCGCTCCCTGCCAACCTTGTCCAAGATTTAAAACACATCATTGCCCCGTTCTGGACCTCTATCATCAACTCCTCCTTTGCCACCGGTTGTGTCCCGATCTCCCTACAACTCGGACAAATCACTCCTATCCTCAAAAATTCTGCTGCTGACCCGAATGACCTTAATAATCTTCGGCCAATCTCTAACCTTCCTCTTCTCTCTAAAGCCCTTGAAAAATGTGCCCTACGCCAACTAGACTCACACATCGACACATTCAATCTGTTGGACTCTTTTCAATCAGGTTTCAGAAAGGGCTGTAGTACAGAAACGACCATGCTCAATATAATTGACGACATTCATCACTCCCTCGACAAGTGCGAGTCCTCCCTTCTCATTCTCCTTGATCTCTCTTCAGCTTTCGACACTGTGAATCACTCTACGTTACTCAACACTCTTAAAAATCGTTTTGGCCTCAACGGATCAGTTCTTAAATGGTTCTCCTCCTTCTTTCAACACAGAACCCAGCAAATCAAAATTCACGACTGCCTTTCTAAACCTGTGCCTATCTCACTGGGTGTCCCACAGGGCTCTATTCTCTCTCCCTCTCTTTTCAACCTCTTTATGGAACCCCTCACCCTTATTCTTAAGCATGCGGGAATCAAGTATCACCTCTACGCCGATGACACCCAACTTTATCATAAGATTCAATCCCGCGCTGACGTGCTACACCTCAATGACGCCTTGACTAAGATCCAATCCTGGTTCCACTACAACCACCTCAAACTCAACCCTAAAAAAACTGAAATCATTCTTTTCTCCCCTAAAAACTGCTCGCTCCCCATCCAAGCCTGGATCTCTGACCTTACAGCGCTCAACTGCTCTCTCACCTTATCCAACTCAGTTAAATCCCTCGGAATTAACATTGACCAGAACCTCTCTCTCATCTCCCACATAAAAAACTCATCCAAAAGCACTCTCTTCACTCTCTTTCACCTCAAGAAATTAAAACCCTTCATCCCGGCTGATGACTTTAGATCAGCTGTCCAATCACTAGTCCTGTCCAAAATCGACTATGGTAACGCCATTCTCTCTGGAACACCTAAAATCCACCTAACCCCAATCAAATCTGTTCTTAACCTTGCTGCTAGGCTCATTACAGACCTCAAACGGTTCGATCACATCTCCCCTACCGTTAAAGCCCTCAACTGGCTCCCTATTGAAGGCAGATCTACCTACAAGACCGCCTGCATTACACACAAAGCCCTGCATCAACACACCCCTCTGTACCTCGCAGACAAACTATTCAAAGCGGGCTGCTCTCGAACACTGAGGAGCTCAAACTCACTCGTTCTTGTCCCTCCTCTGTTAAACAAGAAATCTACTCAATCACACTCCTTCTCTGGAAATGCGCCTACCATCTGGAATGCACTCCTAAAGAACTTCGTTGCAACCCCTCCTACTTCAGCTTCAAAAAGACCTCAAACTTCACCTTCTCGAAAAACTCTGGGGCCCCTAACCCCTTCCCTGGGCACATTCTCCAACCCGGCCGCCTACTGTTTTAGGATCCCCCTTCTGACCTCCCGACGCCCTCTCTCCAGCCCCTTTCCACCTCTCACTTTTCTTCGCCCTCTATCTCACTAATTCCTTTCATAGGCCCTGCTTGATGTACTTGGTATTTCCCTACCCCCCTCACAGCCTCTCTCCCCTCTTATATCCTGCCCCCGCTTCTCTATCCCCCCTTGCTCCACGACTACCTCTCTTCTCTTGATTTGCTGCTGATCATCTCAATTTGCTGTAATTCTGATCTTTTAATTGAGTTGACATCTATTGTTTTAATTGAACTTGAATGCTACCTCATTGTATTTTTTGTTTGTTATTTCCATATCTACTCATGCGACTCTTGTAAAGCGCTCTGATACCCTTGGGTCCAGCCAGCGCTATATAAAACCTTTAAAATAAAAATAAATAAATAAAGTATCATAGTGATTTACAAGAGGTAATGAACTCTAACAGGAAATTTGGTGAAATGTTGGTAGATTGGAGGGAAAAGGGGCTTTTGGAGTGGGAAGAATTTAATTTTCTCAAATGTAGTCATCCAAAGTTACCCATTTTATATCTTTTACCCAAATTACATAAGAATGCCTTGGATCCCCGGGGAGGCCCATTGTTTCATCTATTGGGTCTCTGTTGGAACACACATCCATGTTCATTGATCATTACCTTAGGCCATTTGTAATGGGGTTACCTGCATACCTCCGTGATACTACCCATTTTCTGACAGTCATAGATGACATCCATTGGGAGGAGTGTTATACCCTACTAACGCTGGATGTCCAAAGTTTATATACCAGCATTCAGCATGACCAGGGCATCAAAGCAGTACGGCATTTTTTGAAAACTCGTTCACTATCATTGCTCTGTCACTCAGAAATGTTAGTGGATATGATTTATTTTTGCCTTACTAATAATTTTTTCATTTTTGATGCGTCATTTTATAAGCAGTCACAGGGCACAGCGATGGGCACCTGCTTCACCCCCAGTTACGCTAATTTATTCATGGGCTGGTGGGAGGAGCAGGTGGCCGCCCAATTGGAGGAGTTTGAGAACGGAGTTGTCCTGTGGCTGCGATTTATTGATGACATTTTCTGCATTTGGAGAGGAGATATTGTCTCCTCCAAGGAGTTTGTTAGGAAATTAAATATCAATTCCTGCAATTTGATTTTTACTGAAAAGATAAGTAAAAATAATATTGAGTTTCTTGATGTTCTGTTAGAGGTGGAGGATGGTAAACTCCATACGAGACTTTTCAGAAAAATTACAGCGGGCAACAGTCTTTTAAATGCTAAGAGTGCCCATCCATCTAGCCTCATTTACAGTATTCCATATGGGGAATTACTGCGTGCTAAGAGAAATTGCAGCACAGATAAAGCATTTGTTCAGGAAGAGATCAATATGTGCAAACGTTTTGCAGAAAGAGGCTACAGTACTAAGACTATAAGGCAAGCTAAAGAGAGAGTCAGTAGGGTAACTAGAATCGAGCTGTTACATCAGAATAAGCGAAAAGAAGACTGTAATAATCTTAGATTCATCACACAGTTTTCAGCACAGGCACCAGATATTCGTAAAATATTGAAGAAATATTGGCATGTCCTGAAAACAGATGAAAACCTGACAAAACACCTTGACAGCAATCCCCAAATCACCTTCAAGAAAGGTAAATCGCTACGAGATGTCCTCAGTATTAATATGGTAACTGAAGGAGATAAATCTATAGGTACAGGCTATACTGGTTTTTACTGTTGTAGATGCTGTAAAGCATGCAGGAACAGTACTAACTGTGCGACATTTCAGATACCTAATTCGAAGAGGATGTTTAATATCATGAAACATTTGAATTGTAATACCACCTACTGTATTTATGTACTCATGTGTCCCTGCGAAAAAATTTATATAGGCAGCACGATTCATCGTGCAAAGAAACGTGTTTTAGAACACTGACGGGCCATCAGGCATCATGATAAACATTATCCGGTGGCTCGCCATTTTCATGATTGGCATTTTCAAAATGAAAATCTTTTACGTATGATGGTTATTGATGCAGTGACACCTAACATTAGAGGAGGCAATCGTGAATTGGCTTTGAGGAAACTTGAATCTAAATACATAATTGATTTTGAAACTTTGGGGCCACTAGGCCTTAATTCAAGTGAGGAACTGGCCATCCACCTACATGTATAGAGTAATTTTGTTGTTAATAGATCTTTTGCTAATAGCTTCTTTGCGCTGAGCATCTCCATGTAAATAATATGTTTTTAAATCATTTTTTTGCAGATGCAGGGACACATTATTTGTTGGTTAGTGAGTATTGATGCATCTATTGTAATTTGTCGTGCCTCATTTCTCCCACTTGGGCGGGACGTTGGACTCTGGATTCGTGGCAGTCTGTGATTTTAATTGCCTTGTACTAGTATGCACTTTCAAATATTGCCCATTGGAGTATTTTATGAATTTCAAATGTATGCAACTTTATGGAATTTATTGAGTTGCAATTATACACAAAGTCATTGGCATATATTGTGGATATAGTAAAATGAATTACTCATGTTGCCTGTATTGCAATGGGTTTTCTCTATAGGCAATATGATGACTGCCAGTTTGTTATTTGTTCCTTTGCGCTTATTTTCAGCGTTTGAAGAGTCCGTTATAGAATTTTCTATTGTTCGTATTTAGAGAATATCATTTTATGTACGAGCAGGGGCATGATTATTATTGCATTATACATTCATGATGTGTCGATTATGTTAACATTGTTTATTTATTGTAAATATGTGACACAGAAAGCAATTGTTTATTGAATCTTGAATACCATTACAAAATGGCCGATTTATTTTCTTACTCACTATGATACTTGCATAGAATACAGTCCCTTTTCTGTTTTAATGAATTTGTATCTAAATCGTGAATGAAATTAATGGATGTGAGACCGTGAAGAAGGCGTAAGCCGAAACGCGTCATTTGTGCCATTAAACCTACATTTTGCAGTACTTTGGAGAGTCTGGTATCCTTACTTACGAGGAAGGAGTTTTTTATGCAATTTATTTTGGGTTATCCGGTAACCCGTACCAGACCGCCCTTCCGACAGCTTCGACATACCGGAAGTGGATTTGTGATATATATATATATCTCCAAGAAGAGTTGCCTGCAGTAAGAGAGCCACACCAAAGGTGAGTAAATTTAGCTCATTTTTATTGAAGGAAGGTAAAGACAAGCCTCATGATGCCTCGCAAAAATTGTAAGTCCAGCCCGATGCGTTTCGTGCCTGGAGCACTTCCTCATGGGCTCTGGGCTAATGTGGATGCAAGATACGGCAGTTTCCCGGCAAAACTTTAAAAATCATCAAGTCCCGCCCCACTGGGCGTGGCCACCCATTTGGCCTATTGGTCTTTGTAGTGCCTTTGTTTCCCTTCAGTGAGTCGCCATACTTGTAACCAGTGAACAAAATAAAATCCATAGTAGGTAGCGGTAAGCAAAATGCCACTTGAATTTGCCACTTACATCCTCCAATGCAATCACCTTCTCCCAATGCCGTAACGTCGATTGGCGTCACAGCGGGTCTGCACAACGGTGCAGTGGGGCTTCTTTCGCGGCTCAGGCTCTGCCGCTATACATCCAACAAGAGTTGCCTGCAGTAAGAGAGCCAAACCAAAGGTGAGTAAATTTAGCTCATTTTTATTGAAGGAAGGTAAAGACAAGCCTCATGATGCCTCGCAAAAATTGTAAGTCCAGCCCGACGCGTTTCGTGCCTGGAGCACTTCCTCATGGGCTCTGGGCTAATGTGGATGCAAGATACGGTAGTTTCCCGGCAAAACTTTAAAAATCATCAAGTCCCGCCCCACTGGGCGTGGCCACCCGTGTGGCCTATTGGTCTTTGTAGTGCCTTTGTTTCCCTTCAGTGAGTCGCCATACTTGTAACCAGTGAACAAAATAAAATCCATAGTAGGTAGCGGTAAGCAAAATGCCACTTGAATTTGCCGCTTACATCCTCCAATGCAATCACCTTCTCCCAATGCCGTAACGTCGATTGGCGTCCCAGCGGGTCTGCACAACGGTGCAGCGGGGCTTCTCTCGCGGCTCAGGCTGTGCCGCTATACATCGAACAAGAGTTGCCTGCAGTAAGAGAGCCACACCAAAGGTGAGTAAATTTAGCTCATTTTTATTGAAGAAAGGTAAAGACAAGCCTCATGATGCCTCACAAAAATTGTAAGTCCAGCCCGAAGCGTTTCGTGCCTGGAGCACTTCCTCATGGGCTCTGGGCTAATGTGGATGCAAGATACAGCAGTTTCCCGGCAAAACTTTAAAAATCATCAAGTCCCGCCCCACTGGGCGCGGCCACCCGTGTGGCCTATTGGTCTTTGTAGTGCCTTTGTTTCCCTTCAGTGAGTCGCCATACTTGTAACCAGTGAACAAAATAAAATCCATAGTAGGTAGCCGTAAGCAAAATGCTACTTGAATTTGCCGCTTACATCCTCCAATGCAATCACCTTCTCCCAATGCCGTAACGTCGATTGGCGTCACAGCGGATCTGCACAACGGTGCAGCAGGGCTTCTCTCGCGGCTCAGGCTGTGCCGCTATACATCCAACAAGAGTTGCCTGCAGTAAGAGAGCCACACCAAAGGTGAGTAAATTTAGCTCATTTTTATTGAAGGAAGGTAAAGACAAGCCTCATGATTCCTCGCAAAAATTGTAAGTCCAGCCCGACGCGTTTCGTGCCTGGAGCACTTCCTCATGGGCTCTGGGCTAATGTGGATGCAAGATACGGCAGCATCCTGGCAAAACTTTAAAAATCATCAAGTCCCGCCCCACTGGGCGCGGCCACCCGTGTGACCTATTGGTCTTTGTAGTGCCTTTGTTTCCGTTCAGTGAGTCGCCATACTTGTAACCAGTGAAAAAAATAAAATCCATAGTAGGTTGCGGTAAGCAAAATGCCACTTGAATGTGCTGCTTACATCCTCCAATGCAATCACCTTCTCCCAATGCCATAACGTCGATTGGCTTCACAGCTGGTCTGCACAACGGTGCAGCGGGGCTTCTCTCGCGGCTCAGGCTGTGCCGCTATACATCCAACAAGAGTTGCCTGCAGTAAGAGAGCCACACCAAAGGTGAGTAAATTTAGCTCATTTTTATTGAAGGAAGGTAAAGACAAGCCTCATGATTCCTCGCAAAAATTGTAAGTCCAGCCCGACGCGTTTCGTGCCTGGAGCACTTCCTTATGGGCTCTGGGCTAATGTGGATGCAAGATAAGGCAATTTCCCGGCAAAACTTTAAAAATCATCAAGTCCCGCCCCACTGGGCGCGGCCACCCGTGTGGCCTATTGGTCTTTGTAGTGCCTTTGTTTCCCTTCAGTGAGTCGCCATACTTGTAACCAGTGAACAAAATAAAATCCATAGTAGGTAGCAGTAAGCAAAATGCCACTTGAAAGCACTACAAAGACCAATAGGCCACACGGGTGGCCGCGCCCAGTGGGGCAGGACTTGATGATTTTTAAAGTTTTGCCGGGAAACTGCCATATCTTGCATCCACATGAGCCCAGAGCCCATGAGGAAGTGCTCCAGGCACGAAACGCGTCGGGCTGGACTTACAATTTTTGCGAGGCATCATGAGGCTTGTCTTTACCTTCCTTCAATAAAAATGAGCTAAATTTACTCACCTTTGGTGTGGCTCTCTTACTGCAGGCAACTCTTGTTGGATGTATAGCGGCACAGCCTGAGCAGCGAGAGAAGCCCCGCTGCTCCGTTGTGCAGACACGCTGTGACGCCAATCGACGTTACGGCATTGGGAGCTGGTGATTGCATTGGAGGATGTAAGCGGCAAATTCAAGTGGCATTTTGCTTACCGCTACCTTCTATGGATTTTATTTTGTTCACTGGTTACAAGTATGGCGACTCACTGAAGGGAAACAAAGGCACTACAAAGACCAATAGGCCACACGGGTGGCCGCGCCCAGTGGGGCGGGACTTGATGATTTTTAAAGTTTTGCCGGGAAACTGCTGTATCTTGCATCCACATTAGCCCAGAGCCCATGAGGAAGTGCTCCAGGCACGAAACGCGTCGGGCTGGACTTACAATTTTTGCGAGGCATCATGAGGCTTGTCTTTACCTTCCTTCAATAAAAATGAGCTAAATTAACTCACCTTTGGTGTGGCTCTCTTACTGCATGCAACTCTTGTTGGATATATATATATATATATATATATATATATATATATATATATATATATATATATATATATATATATATATATATATATATATATATATATACACAAATATCCTGCAAACATCGTCATGCTTACAAACAGCATCTATGTAAACATCATGCTGTGTGCACAAGCTCTACTCCAGTAAAAACAAATCAACACACACATACATAAATGCTGCAACACACCTGGCTGTCACAACTCATCTCCAAAATCAACAAATTCACAATCTTCCCCTTACGTCATCTCAGACCAATTGCATGCCCCACTGCTAGCACCAGCAGCATTGCTCTTCAGTGGTGTGACAAGGGCACAGCCAGGATTAGCTGCACAGCCTATCACTGTCACCTAGACAGGTATAGGTCTCTTAGCATTGTCATACCCAGACACTAAAAATATAGTCACAACACAACTGTTTGCAGAGCAATAGTGTTGGTGGTTGTACATCAATCAATCGGTCAATCAGCTGAGACTTGGTGGCAAGGTAGGAGACAGATCATCCTCCACTGTGGCTTTGGTCGATGCAGCGTGTGTGAGTGTGAGGAAGAGGGAGGCAGAGTACACATTTCTGGAGGGTTGGTTAAAGTTCAGGCGGGTTGATGTTGACTGGTCCTTATTAGTGGAGGGCCTTGTAGGCATTTGTCAGCAACTTGAATTGGCATCTTTTCTGGATGGGGAGCTAGTGGAGGTTCCTGAGGTGGTGGGTTATGTGGGTCCATTTGGGGAGGTCGAGGATAAGTCTGGCCGCTGAGTTCAGTATCATCTGGAGCTTCTTCAGGAGTTGAGTGGTGATTCCTGCGTAGAGTGCATTGCCGTCGTCCAGCTAGCTGGTGACTATGGCTTGAGTAATGGTTTTCCTGGTGCTGATGGGGAGCCATATGAAGATCTTTCAAGGGTTATATGTTGAAACAACAACTTCCTCAACCCCGCCTACCTTTACAATGCGGTCTCTACAACAACCGCGTCTTAACCACGAATTGCTTTACCACGCATTCCTTTGCCACAAATTTTCATGGTAAACGCCTATCCATGACTAAGGTTACCACCCCCCTCCCTCTCCCCCTGAGCCCTAAATACACCCCCAACCTCCTAGTAACTACCCCAAACCCCCCACCCCCTAAAAACTACCCAAAACCCCTCCCACCCCCTAAAAACTACCCCAACCCCCCCACCCACTAAAAACTACCCCGAACCCCCCCAGGTCCCCACCCACTAAAAACTACCCCAAACCCTCCCCACACACTAAAAACTACCCCGAAAACCCACCCCCTAAAAACTACCCGAAACCCCCCCACCCACTAAAAACTACCCTGAACCCCCCACCCCCTAAAAACTACCCCAAACCCCACCACCCACTAAAAACTACCCTGAACCCCCATGCCTCCACCCACTAAAAACTACCCTAATCCCCCCACCCCTAAAAACTACCCTGAATCCCCCCACCCCCTAAAAACTACTCCAAACCCCATCCCATAAAAACTACCCCGAATGCCCCAACACCCCTAAAAACTACCCCAAACCCCATCACCTAAAAACTACCCCGAACCCCCACCCCTAAAAACTACCCCAAACCCCCACCCCCTAAAAACTACTCAGAACCCCTCTTACCTGTCCTGTTCGCATTCTGACGCTTCTCTCTCCCCGCCCATCCCGAACACTAGACCAACTTTGCCTTAACCACGCACATGTGTGGTTAAGGTAAAGTCGTTGTTTGGGTAAGTCATTGTTCGGCTTGTGGGCTTCTGGAACTCGAGGCTCTGGCCTCATTGTTCTGGATGTTTCCCTCTTTCAAGGCATGCAAAGTGTGTGGAAGCAGGCAGCGGAGACTGCTTTGATCTGGCGTTCCATGATAAGTTTGCTGTCCAGGATGATGTCAAGTTTGCAGGCATGGTCTGTCGGTGTGGGTCCAAGTTTGAAGAGCCATCTGGTGTCTTTTCATGTGGAGGTGTTGTTTTCAAAGATCAGCACTTCCATTTTGCCCCTGTTGAGCTTCAGGCAGTTGGTCTTCATCTGGTTGGCGACACTTGTTAGGAAGTTGGTCTAAGTGGCGGAGGGGTCTTCTGAGAGCGAGAAGATGAGCTAGGTGTCGTCTGTATAGGATATGATGTAGAGTCCATGGGTTCTGACGATGCTGGCCAGGGACGTCATGTAAGTGTTGAACAGGGTGGGGCTGAGGGATGGACATTGAGGGATGCCACAGATGGTGCTCTTGGGTTCAGAAGTAGAAGGTGTTAGTTGGATTCTCTGGGTCCTTCCTGTGAGGAAGGATGCAATCCATTAGAAGGCATCTCTCTGGACCCTGATGTGGTGGAGTCTTTGGTCCCTGTCAGTGCTAGGTCTCTCAACCACCCATGTCTGTTTGTACACATCTTACTGTCATGTTAAGGGAATCCCAAATGCACCCTCGCATAAAATCACATATTGTCTGTCCATGTCACCATTGGAGGGCATTTGCAGTCAGCACCTTTGGCACCAGCAACCACCTCTACTGCTCTTTCTTCAGTGCCACGTTGACTGGTCAATCAGACTGGATAAATGAAAGACCCTGGTACATCCTTCCTCACATGTTCAACATATTTGGACTGTATGTGTTGTTTAGTGCACAACATATCTATGTTATTGTGTTGTCACACGGGTCATGGCTACATTTTCTTCAGACAACCCTCACTCTTGTCATGAATAACATTGATGCAACCAACCCCTAGGAATGGACTCATTTCATGCACCACACAAATAATATACTTTTCCGTTGCATGTCAATAGAGGACTAATGTAAATGATTCCCAAATTTAGCAAACATTTGAAACTGGAAAATTTGTTAGTCTTAGACTGTATTCACAAACTCTTAGGATAATGGCTAAAATGAACCTCCTAGAAGGAGCAGCAGGAGGCTTCTGATCTAAGCAGGCCCTCTTCTCTTCATCCCACTTGGTCCATGAGAACTGCAATGAAACATGTGGAGCAAAAAGGGTTTATAGATACATTTCTACCCCAAAAGTAAGGATGGAAATATAATTATGTAAAATACTGGTTAGGCTTTTTATGGGATGTGGATAATAGTTCCCCATTGCATAAAAGGGTATTTCTGTCTCCTTATGTTATTATTTTTAATTTTTTTTTAAAACGTTTGTCCTCATTTGCCTCAGATTCACCTTCCATAGCACAAATGTCTGGTAACTTCCCCTTGTACCGGAGGAGGGATTTCTGATTCTGCCCTGTAATCGAGACCTTCCATCTGCACTTGTATTATCTGCCAAGCCAACCTGCCTGGCAGAAAAAGTGCCCAAATGGAGGACTTTAAGCGCAATCATCGGACAAATGTTCAATCCCTTACCCCTCTATCTCCATCCAACCAACCAGAGGAAGCCAAAAGGCATATATTTTCATCCCTGGGGATACTAAATCCATCCTGAGTGTATTTTTCAAAGACACTACCCAATCCTTATACATGGGAGGATTTACACTGACCCACTTCCTACATATCTCTCTTCGTGCCAACAAAATAAAATAAAATAATAATTTCGACATTTCTTTATCAAACTTTCCTTGTGCAGTAAATAGACCAAAGAAGATGAGGGGCAAGCCTACCTGAATCTGGGTTTTTAGGATATTGGATAAGGCCTTACTCACATCTTCCCAGAATGTCTGTATTCCGGGACATTCTAAAAACATGTGTAGATCGTCTGCATATTTTGCCCACATTTGGGACAAGCTACCACTCCACCGCTTCCAAACTTCAACAGCCTGAGGGGAGTCCAGTATGCCCTATGGGTTGAAAACAGATGGTTCCTCATTAAATGGGCAGGCTTAACCACTTGCTAAAGCATAGAAAAAGATACTTGCCATAAGCTCTCCAGCGTAGACTCCGGCAAGCATCTTCCCCACACCTCTTGCGGTAGCATGAACTTTCAATCCGCCTCCTCAATCATCAGCTAATACCAGATTGATATTTCCTTCTTCTTTGGTATATTCAATAGCAGTTTTTCCACCAACTCATTAAGGTCCCCTATCTTTGTGGTAGACGACTGAAACCAGCTTTGGATTTGTAAGAATTTAAATCTTGACACAGTATAATTTGTTCTCTCTCGACACTCCTCCCATGTTATTAATTGTCCTCTCTCCATTAGGCCTTCCCATCTTAGTATGCCAGCATTCCTCAGGGGCCATGCCAACTTGCCTTTCGTCCATTCCGGAGAGCCTGGTGAGTCCCAAATTTGAGCCAGATTACTGTGGTATGGTAGCTTTAAGTTCCTTTTAATACAATACCACGTTTCTGCCATGCCCTGTAGGATTTTCAGTCTCATCTTCTGGAAGTACGTAGGATCAGCAAACTTCTGCATATATCCGATATTACCTCCTTTCACTTCTTTTAACATTATTGAAAACATCCTACCGATTTCTGACCATAGAGGTCTGTCCAAGAGCATTCTACCATTCTTAAGCTGAAATGTCCAAGCATAAAATTGTAAGTCCTGAAGGCTAAACCTCCTTTCTCTTTCTTCCTCCTGAGCTTCTTCCAAGCAATACACGGCCCTTTAGCTGCCCAAATAAAACTACTGATTTGGCCCTGCTGTTTCCCAAACCAAACTCCCTTAAAGGGTAGCGGTATTGTATTAAATGGGAAGCTAAACTTTCGGAGTAAGACCATTTTTACTAAATTAGCTCTTCCAAAAATCGTTAAAGGAAGATGTGCCCAGCTTGCCATCAAATCGCACACTTCTTTTCTGACTCTATTAAAGTTTGTTTCTGGGAGTTTCGTGATGTCCTGTGTCACGCTGATTCCCAAGTACCTCATCTCTGCTTTAATCCTCTCTGTACCACCATCCGTGTTTTAGATCATTTCCTCATTCTTCCCTCTATTTATCTCGTAGCCTGAGATCTTTCCAAAGTCTTTAGCTATATTAACCACATGAGCCATTGTGGTCTGCAGGTCGGCCGTGTAAATCATGAGGTCATCAGCATACAGAGCTAGTTTTTTTTCCCATTCATTGCATTCAAAAGGTGGGATCCCTAGTTCACTCCTAAGTTTTCTCGCCAATGGTTCAATATACAAGTCAAACAGTAAGAATGACAGAGGGCACCCTTGTCTCGTCCCTCTCATGATCTGAAAGGTTGGTGTCAGTATTCCATTCACGAGTACTTTCACCCTCTGGGACTTGTATATTGCAGCCAATGCCTTGCAGAACCTATCTCCTAGATTCAAGGCTTTCATCACCGTCTGCAAGAAAATCCAGTTCACCCGGTCAAAGGCTTTTGTCGCATCTAAAGCTATAACTGCCAAAGGAGAATTGTTAGCAGTGGTCATATCTATTGCCCCTATAAGAGATTAAGTAAGCTCATACAACGACCACCCTCGTATAAAACCTTTCTGGTCTTCATGGACGAGATCACCGATAATCCTGTTGAGTCTCTTTGCGAAGACTTTAACAAATATCCTATAGTCACAGTTTAAAAGTGACACCGGCCTGTGTGAGTCACAACTCCTTGCGCATTTCCCAGGTTTTGAAATTAGCTTAATTGTAGCCTCCGACCATGACTCCGGTAGAGGTGCACCATCTACAAATATTTCATTAAATAAGTTTGTTAGAGTTGCAGCTAAGGTACCGACTAGGGCTCTATAGACCTCATGTGGCAGATCATCCGGACCAGGAGCTTTCCCCCGCTTGCCATTTTTGAGTGCTTGTTCCACTTCCCAGATTTCTATTAGTGTGTTTAAAGTTGTGTATTTTTCTTCACTGATAGCCTCTGCCTGTTCCTGATTCAACCATCTTCCCAACTCTACTTCTGAAATCTCTAAGTCTTCTTTGTATAAATTACAAACATAATTATGAAAAGCTCCCTCAATCTCCTCCTGTTGGTTAGCACCACCTCGGTGTCGTAACATTTAATTTCATTTACCAGGTTCCTCACCTGATCTTTCTAAGTTTACCAGGCTAGTAGCTTACTACATTTTTCCCTGTACTCGAAGTGCTCTAACTTGCTAGCCTCCCATCTTTTCCTGACCCTATCTTCTCTAATAGTAGATAATTTCAATTTAAAGTCCAATAACTCTGGCTGTAGAGGTTCTCTCAGTTCCTGTCTCTGATTTACTGTAGCCATTTCTTCTTCTGTTCTTCTTTTCTAAATTGATAACTTGCTCCCGGAAAGCCCTCCTCTTGGCTACTGACATGCTTCCTACTTCCCCTTCAGGTAACCTTTATATGCGTCCCACACTAATCCTGCTGGGGCAGAACCTAGGTTAAACTGGAAAAATTCTACCGACTCCTTGTTTAGCCTTTCCACTAAGTATTGATCTAGTAGTAGAGTACGATCCATGGTCCACCTAATCCGTGTGTTGTTCTCGACTGGGTCTATATCTAATAGGACAGTTGAATGATCTGATAAGTGAGCCCCAATATGTTTGATATCTTGTACTAGATCCTTTAATCCAGTATCTATTAAGAAGTAGTCTATCCTAGATTGATGCCGATACTTCCTGTTGTTATAAGTATACCCTCTTCTGACCCCCACTCTTTGTCTCCAAATATCACATAACCTCATTTGTTCCATCATCCGCTTTATCTGCGCCACCATCTTTTGATTAACTATCGCTCTACTTTTAGTTGATCTATCCAGGGAGCTATCTAACACAGCGTTAAAATCTCCAGCCATAATAATAGGGTCAGGGAAACTCGGTAACTCAACTAACAATTCTTTTAGAGGCAATTATATCATCATTATTTGGCCCATAATAGCCTGCCAATGTAAACCCTTGTCTGCCAACACTCAGTTTTGTTATAATCCACCTTCCCAAGCTATCTGAGATGCTTTCAGTAATCATGATCTTGGCATCCCGTTTGAACAAAATAGCCACCCCCTTAGTAACTGATGTATGTTTTGTGCACACCAGTTGCTGCACCCATCTTCTTGACTTAAATACCTCCTTACACTCTCTTTCTGTCAGATGTGTCTCTTGTAAAATAATAACCTGGGCAGGGAAATCTTTAATATACTGCAGAATCTTTTCCCTTCTTCCTCTTACCCTCAAGCCATTTACATTTGAAGATAGAATCTTAAACTTTAACCTCTGTCCCTTAGCCATACTCCTTCCTCTTGAAATTAACATCGGGCAAATCAGCGGCTCCTGAGGTATCTTTTTTTGTTTTTCCCCACATGCTCCCCACCCAGTGCCCCCCCTCCCCTGGAGAACCTGCCTCCCTTCACCATGGCCTTAGCCTTGTGGGTGACCCTCTCAGTGTGTCTATCTCAAATTAACTATGTTTCATCAAGGGACTATACTTTAATCTTATTGTAGTTTGTTTAAACAACTCACACTGCCTTCTTCAAGGTTTCTATAAAATCATCCACTTCACTTGCTACTCGAAAGCTATGCATTTTCTTATTTAGCATAACTTTCAAAACCACTGGGAAATTCATCTGTACTGAAGCCCCTAATTTCTTCAACTGATCCATCCTTTTCCCCAATTCCCATTGTCTGTTGGACGTGATGTAAGAAATATCCAACCTGATCTCGCATGAGGCCCCATCCACCTTCACTACCTTCATTATTAGAGCTCGAGATAATATTTTTTCTTTCACTGTGTAAGTGAGAAAATTTACCATAATCTTCCTTGGCTTGCTTCTATTTGGATTTAAACTAAAAGGGTCCCTGTGGACTCTCTGAATGTCTCTGCAAACTTCTTTGTCTGATTCTTCTATTTGTAGCCTATTTTTCATCACTCTAACTACAAATTGTTTCAGATCTCCCCCTTCCGCCCATTCTGGATCATTTAAGATCCATAAGTTATTCCTCCTCTGGTTGTTTTCCATTCTCTCCTCCCATTCCTGATGTCCCTGTTCTCTCAATCTTAAGGTCTTGATATCCTCTTTATTCATTTGCACCGTACTCTTGAGCTCTTTTATCGTTACCTCTAAAATTGTGGTTCTACTTGCGAGGTCATCGATCTTTTTTTCCAGGCTAATGCAGGCTGACCTAATCTCCTTATGGTTTCCTTCTGAGGTCTCAAATCTACTCTTTATCTCTGAGGAGAGTGCTGTAATTAACTCCCCTAGTGCCGGTCCCTCAATACTCATAGTTTTCCCGTCCTTCCTCCCGCCCTGCGCCTCGATCTCCCTCACCTCAGATGTAGAACTGCCCGCAAGACCAGGCAGTTGGCAGGACATAGTGGCAACATCAACCCCTAAATCTGTTTGAGGAGCCTTACAAAAATCCAACCTTTCTGAAATTTCTGGATCCTCAACTGCCAGTGTCTGAAATCTATTCGGGCTGCAGACATTTACCCATCCAACCAGCACTTTCTCTCCTGGGCATTTTAACTGTCCCTCTCCGTCCCCGCTCCCCTGTTCTCCTTTGCCCGATATTCCTACCTCCCTTAAGACCAGAGTTTTCGGGAGTACTTTAAAAAAGGACCTAAGGGAGGGTGTAACCTTAATCCTTTAACCCATTTTAGTATGTCTCCTTTCTGACCTCTCTGTCCTTTCCACCCTCTGCTTCTTGGTTGTCTTTCTCGCTATAGGGGCTGTTTTTTCTACACTCTCCTCCCCTACCCCTCCTTCTAGAAGCTGCTCCCCTTCTAACTTCTGCTCGAACAGGTCTTTTCCCCTCTTTGCACTTCTCAATGTATATCTACCCAAATCAGCCCGACTGACCTCACCTTTTTTCCTGCTACTCTTAGGGGGATATTCACAAGAACGTGTGCTAAATATCACCAGAAAATGTTAACGCAACTTTACACATCGCAGCCTATCACGGGAAAATAACCCCGTGTTAACCTGGAATTCACAACACGGCGGTACCATGCGATAGTCTCCCGAAACCGCGGCCAATGGCCGCGATACAACCACCTCGACGGAGATAAAAACACAAACCCCAACACCAAAAAACATGCGGTGAGCCCATTCGCGAGGAGGAAAGCAGCGATAAGCAGCGCAAGGCCCGCGACACATATACAGCATGCGGGAATAAGCACAACAAAAGCAGGAAAAAGAAAGACAAACTAAACAGAAAACAGCGAAGCACAATGGAGGCAGTCGGAGCCAGCACACAACCCCACAAGCACCATTGGCAACAAAACATTAGACATGGCAGGCCATCGTGGACAAGGTGAATGCAGCCCGAGAGCGTAGGAAGACAATGGCAGAAAACCAGAACAGCTGGAATGATGCAAAACGCACAAACAAGCACAAACACGCCAACAACCACAAGGCAGCAATGCACACCTGAGGTGGGAGTCCAGCACCACACCAGGAGCTGGATGACATGGAGGAAATGGTGTCCACCACATCAGTCTGGAGATGGTGGCAGGACTCAAGGCCCGGAAACTGCTTAAAATCAACAGACACAACAGCAACAGGGAGAGGAACCACCAGGGACTGGGGGTACGGTGGGAGATGGCCACAATGGCACACATGCACAATTAAGCACAGCACAACTGCAGACAAACCATGCCCAAGAGGAACAACACCAACCAAGAGAACAAGTCACACAAGTCAGCAATATCACACCACTGAACAAGCACAGAAGTGAAAACCACACTGCCTGAAAGGGAGAAGGGTGAGCCAAATCTGAGCTGAAGGGACATCTCACACACAATGCAGCACACACACATAGGAAGCAGAGCACCCCAACATCGAACACAACGTGGAACAAACACCAACATCTACACAACCGAACACAGGAGACAAGTGCAACCGCTTGTGGCCGGTAAATGGCCATATGCATCTGGCAAACCACGAAACAGGGACGTGATAATGCACAAGTACCAACCCACAGCCCTGATGGGGCAGCAATGCATGTAAGGCAGTGACCCAGATAGGCCGTGACACACACATTGGCATACAAATAAACACTCAACACAGTTGGAGACAAGTGAACGTGCGGATACTTTATCAACAATTGCGTGTCAGTACGGCCAAGGGAAGTGCCACGACATGCAGACCAATGCAGCAGCATGTCTGAATGAGGAATGTTGGAAAGCACACATGTCCACCCCGGGGGAGTCCATCACCAACACAAGTCATTGCCACCCCGCGTATGTTGTCCACGCATGGATCAGGAGTCCAGGCCAATGCAGCCATGTCCACTGTCTCCCAGGGACATGTGACCAGAACCCCAACATGCAACCAGGCGTCGGGACACGTGCAATGGGTCACATGCAGTCCTGGCTGCAGGTACCCGGTCACTCGTCCATGAACGCGAGTGCAGCAGCGTAGGCCAACATTTCTAATGCAAGATCATTGTCCACCACATCTGACATGTCGGCGACGTAACCCATCAGCTGTCCCGGACAGATGTGCTGACTCCAACCCCTGGCCCCAATATGCATGAAAGCCCAATCAGGGAGCGGCTCAATTTGGTCACTGCACACGACGACTCCTGCAATCTCCCAGGTCCAGTTCCCAGCATGCATGCCAAACATCCAGACATGCCATAAACGGGCATCACGGTGACACTCCTTGTCGTGGTCCAACAGGGGGCGCACACACACATCAAAATCCAGGTCAGCTACCGTTACCTTGGAGAGGCAGACATCCATGGACCACTCGAATATGCACGAGCGACAGTGCAACACAGGCTGAACGCAGGTGACGTTGGCAATGTGGAAGCTCAGCCTGTAACTGATCCGCAGCACTGCCAATGGCAGTGCCCCCAGTACATGCAGCAGACGTGCACGGTACAGGTCCACGTGACTGGAGTAGAGCATGTGTCCGGGATGGTCTGCCATTGCGTCAGTGACTCTGCTTGAAGCGGCACTGTGAGGACCTGCTCCAGTCCTGTGGATGAAACGCCACAGCTCGGAGCAATGAGCAGTGTCTGTGTGCAACGGGTGCAGGCCTGGGGTGTGGTGGGAGTACGAGTGAAGGCCATGTCATGCACGCAAACTATGACCAAGGACTTCTGCGTGTGGGATGTGTACACGTTGGCCTCACATCTGGCAGTGCGTAGTGTGGGAGTCGCCTGGAAATGCTATCCTATCTGTCAGGGGGTGCTGGGCACATGCAAGTCACATCTAGGAGCTGCAGATATGCTACCGCCAGATAGTGCGGACAAAGGACCATTCATCCCTACAGTAACTGCACCATCTGCATGCATTCAGGAGACGTACAGAGGCCTGCCGTGGGTGTGGTGGGATGTCTGCGACCCTGGGAATCATGGATGATATGCCCAGCACGTGGCACATGTGCGGCCTCACTGTGTGTTACGTTGCCTCACAGCTGCTCCACCCTCCCACGAGCCCCCACACTTGTGTGCCCTGCGCGGTTGTATCACGTGCACTCCTAGGGCACACCATTGTAATGCCTGTCCGCGCATGTCCAGCGGCATGCCACCAACACTGTGACGCTGGCCTTTGAAGGTGTGCGGCCAAGTGAGTGTAGGCCAATGCTCCGGACAGGGCGGACACAAGTGTACAGTCCATGGCTGGCTGTGATCCCGCTGCGAATGAGGCTAGGCAACTGACTCATGCAGTCGCAGGACTAATACACATAACACTTGGCATGCATGTGCCAAGACCCCGAGCGGTCTTGCACTCCTACATTTCCCCGTCTGTGCGGGCACACCCTCCTGGTGCATGCCACATTGCAACATCGACTACTGTGGCCCTGGTGGCGACAACACCCCAACACAGAGACACACTTACCGCACTTCCTGCCCAAGGCCAGGTCCGAGCCACGCCCTGCTCCCCCTGCCGAATCAGCACACCCCTGCGCTGACCTGACATACGCCGGACCAGCACACGCCGCTTGTGCATGCAGGGAGGGGGGCAGGTGAAGCTACATGTCCAAGGTCACTGCCAATGCTGAGGTGACATGGTATCGTCCGCTGAAGACAGCACACTGTGATGTTGCAGGGCCCGTGCCCATCATGCTGACACAATGACCACACGGACACACTTGCTCAGATGGTGTGAATGGCTATGGGCATGTGCGCCCGGCCACATTTATTAGCAGGCACACATATCTAGTGACACCTGTGTTGGATGTGTGTGAGGTGTATGCACACCAGCCGGCAAGGGCTGCCTGGTGCAGTCAGAAATCGACAACAGTGTACATCGTAAAGGACACAACCATTCAACCGTAAAGGACCCATGACCTGAGCTGCACAGAGTTAGTGGCCCCGGATGCACAGCATCCTGCACGGGCCTACCGCCACGGGCCGCTGACTTGCGGTACACTGGGGCCGGGTCACAAGATCAGAGCAGGTTCCCGCAGATGACTAGAGGGGTTGTCGCGGAGTGTCTCGGTGGACAATGGAAGGTGTACCCCCAGGGCATGATGCCGAGGGCAGAACCACGCTGAAACAGTCACCATGGTGGACATGAGTGGAGCAAACACATGTCGGACACCAAGTCCGTCCCAGCCAGATGATGATGCAGACAACCCCCAGGCCATAGACTCAGATGCCACCAAAGGTCAACCAGAGAGTGCCCATGAGTCATTGCGCACAGAGTTAGTGGTACCAGTGCTGATAGGGGATGCCGCCTGTGATGAGGCATGTCCAATGGCATGGACTCCTCCATATCTTACCCAGGACACAGTTCCACATGTGTGGCCTACTGGACCGCAGTGTAGGCCTGAGGCAGCGGCCAGCAGGGGCCATTCACCGAGTGTCGCCGGCTTAGGTTGGATGGTCCCACCGGCCTGCGTAGTTCAGGTTCAGTGGCACCACGGGACGTGGACTTGCGCTGCACAGGGTTAGTGGCACCAGGTCAGTTGTTGCTAGTGTTCGGTCACCTCCATAACGAGGATCCGGCTTTCATCCGGACTGAACTGCATCTTCCTCTTACTCCTCTCCGTGCGTTCACTGGTACGGACTCTGCCATCCATGAATCACTACTGGGTGCTGGATGTGGGGCCTACTGGACCGCAGTGTAGGCTGGGGGCAGCGGTCAGCACGGGCCCACAGACACATGTCGTGTGCTTGTGATGCATTCGTTTGCTCCACTGATAGCAGGGAGTTTAGTGATATCATCCCTGCAGTAGACATCTGGTCACTGCCATTCATGACTCAGGACACAGTTCCACATGTGGGACCCACTGGGACGCTGTGTAGGCCTGTGCCCTCATCCACGTGTTGCCGGCTTGCGTTGAACAGGGTTAGTGGCACCACGTGTCGCCGGCTTGCGTTGAACAGGGTTAGTGGCACCCTGTGTCGCCGGCTTGCATTGAACAGGGTTAGTGGCACCATGTGTTGCCGGCTTGCGTTGAACAGGGTTAGTGGCACCACATGTCGCCGGCTTGCGTTGAACAGGGTTAGTGGCACCACGTGTCGCCGGCTTGCGATATGGAATTATGCCTCACTGATTGAAGAGAGTCTGGTGCTGTGGCCGCTGCCACGGACTTGGGGTCACTGCCATTCATGACTCAGGACACAGTTCCACATGTGGGACCCACTGGGCCGAGGAGGACGCATGTGGAGCAGGTAAATGGAAAAGGAGTAATGTGGGCCTGCGCCGTGGAGGCCAGCGATGGTCTGCGGAGGCTGCAAAGGTCACGGGCCTGGGGCCTGGAGCTTGCACCGGCACATGGTGGGCCCTCTTTGACACACGCAGGTGTCGGCAGGTGAGCGGAGCCTCATTGGTGCGCTGGGGCAGGCATGACGGGTCTGGGGCCCAGTGGCCCGGAGTGCAGCAGGCGCACAGGGACACAGGCCCCGCCGCGCTCGGCACCGGACTCGTGGCAGACTGAGAGGCGCCGCCCTGGCAGACGCGTTGTCCATTCCGAATGAGAACCATGCCCAGTGCGACGGGCTTTTTGTTCACACCCCTACGCAGGCCTGGCATACGCAGGTCCACCCACTCCGCCCGCGCATGCAGGGGGGGACGTAACGTGCGACATTTCCGCGTTCTGCCCCACAGCCTGTGGGGACATGGTAGCGTCCACTGGCCACTACACTCCATGCACCAGCAGTTGATCTCCACATGGCCATTTCCGTGATTTGCATGCTGTGGTCTGTCCGGCATGTCCACGCCACTTCTGGCATTGGGTAGGTTCACATTCCTTAGTCACTTGCCACTCTCGCACATGCCTGCTCCATGCCTCTCCTCACATCCTGCTATTGTGTGTCTGTGGTGCCATGCCGTGGCTACGTTGTGGGCATGGCGAGGCCAAGTTCCTGATGGAGTCGTGTTGTCGTGTCTGGTCGGTTGGCATGTTGTGTGTCATGTTGAATGTAGTTGTGCTGCGTGTCCATTGCCGGTGTCGTGAGTTGCATTACTGTGGGCTGGAGGTGTGTGGTGTGTTCATTTTGGACTTACCAACGGGCACTGCATTTCCATGGGTGCCATCCTGGGAGCGCTGGGTGATGCTGGACTGTCCGGAGATGTGAGAATCATGCACTCGGCCTGGGGAGTTGGCCACGACATTGTTGCCTGCACATTCATGATATGCGTGTGCTTTCTGTTGTGGTAGTTGTGTGCAGTGTCGGCAGGGGGCACAAGGGGTACATGTGTGCAGTTGATTGGCCCTGGCACGTGAGGGAATCCAGCTATGGCATAGGGGCCTTGCTTGGTCTCCAGCAGCTCCTGCGCAGTGTGGGTGAAGTGGAGGTGCTTGGGTACCAGGCTGTTGTTGGCATCCAGGACAGGTGTGATGACCTTGTATGGGGCTGGCTGTGTGACTCCTCCGACTCTGGCAGTTGTGGGTTGGATGGTACCAGAGGCAGACATGTGCTGCGCAGCCGGCAGCTTTGTCTGCGGAGGGATGTTGGTAGTCCGCTGTGTTGGGACAGTCAGCAGGTGGGGGATGTGGGTCAGGATGCGGGGGATGGTTGTCCTTTTGGGCCTGTAGTGGGCAATGTCCTCCTCTGGCATTGGGTCTGGGTGGCAGGTGCGTTTCAGGTGGGTCCACTGTCTTTGTGTACGCTGCCTCTGTGGTGTTCCGGGGGGGGCGGGATGGGTCCTGGGGGTGGTGGCGGGCCTGGGGTGGGTGGGGGTGGGTGTTGTGTCCCTCATGGGTCTCGGAGCTGCATGATGACTGTCTCCATGGCATCTGTGGGTCTTTGGGTGTGGCTCTTGGCTGGGCTCCCTTTCATGCTGCAGGTAGTCATCCTGCCTAACACCAGCAAAAGGCAGGTGTTAAATCCCTGGTGCTACCGCAGCTTATCGCCTATTTTTGGTTTGCATCGCATATCTGGCAGTTTGTTGTGAAAGTGGTGTTGTGGTTTTTTCGTGTGTTTTTGCACTGGAACGCCTACACTGCATCTTATTAGGGTTAGTTGGTGGTGTCCACCGTGGTGTTAAATTTTGGGGCAGTTGACGCGGGAATACTGGTGATGTCTGCAGTTTGCACCCGCTTGTGAATGGGGTGTTAAATCTATCTCCACTTTTGATGAGTTAAGGTGGAGATAAATCGGAGATAAGTCCTTGTGAATATGCCCCGTAGTTTCAGAACTTCCTCGAACCGGTCTCTGTGTTCTCTCAGCCTCTCCTTGCACCTGAGCCTGAAATTCCTTCTCCCCATCTTTTTGCAGCCGGTTCCTCCAAGTCAACCCCTACCTTCGATAACTTCCCAAGGCTATTTCCGCCTCCTCTCCCCCGGAAGGAAATCCTGGCTGCAGCCTGCCGCCCTCTCCTAATCCCCAGTGCGGCTATTGACCAGCACTGTTCCCTGTCCCTGACTCCCGCCGTGGCTGCCGCTCTCTAGCCCTCTCTGACATCCGGATCACCTCACCAAAACTTCCCCGATTCATCCACACACCAACACAAAAAGGTACGTAAGGCTGCGAAGTTAGTTATTCCCTCACAGAATCCTCCACCGGCACTCCAGCTTAAGAGATACATGTGGCTCCAGACATTAGTCACAGCTTACTTTTCCTCCGTTTACTGGTGCGGATCGCATTAGCAGTTTCGAATAGCACCAACCACATGCCCGATCAGGGGAGACAGAAACGAAAAAATTATATTTCCTTTGGCAGTGAGTCTACTTCATTCATCGCTATCTTTTTACACCATTGAACCTCCCTGAGTCTCTCAACTTCAGCGAGCTAGGAGGAACTCCAGCGACCTGCCTCTAGCCAACCGCCATGTTCTCCCTCGCCTGACCTGGCCCAATGTTTCTTGCCCTCCTTATGTTATTATGTATCACATTGCAGTGACTAATTCCAGAACACGAGAATGGAACATGAGATTTCCTGACATAGATTTCAGTGTAGCCATCTATAGGTTAGAGATGAGCTGTGACCTATGCCGTGTGCCAAACACTAGCATGCCTTAAAGCCGTTGCATGTGTGCAATAAGATTTATAAACATGCAGCATAATTTAGACATGCACAAATTAATTTTGTGAGTTAGTACATTTGCACAGTATGGTATTTTAGTCAAGCTAAAATCTAGTGCAAATATACTTCCTATCTAAACTTTAAAATGTGTGTGTGTGTGTGTGTGTGTATCTGCGTATACAAACATCACAGATTCCTTGCAGCTGTGGCCATTTCCTTACACGGAGAGGGTGCTTACTGACAGGAGCAAGGCCCTGTTAATATCATCAACAAATTCCTCAAAAAGCAAAACACCTCCACTCCAAGAATCTGCAAACAACCCTTTATTTTTGACTGTCCCCGTATTTTGACTAAAGCCTTTTTCCGAACATCAAAAAGTGCTCATCGACTGTGAATAAAAGATGTGGACACAATATATAAAAATGAAAGACATTAGAGCATATTAAAAACAAAGCTCTCATAAATCCAAACAATGAATTGCCAGTATTTTGGCACTGTTCATAAATAGTTCAGCATGCAGTTATGAGTACATCTGAAAGTTGTCTGCACCACATTAATGTAAACACAGAAATGGACAAAAGATTCATATCACCTTGTAGTGTAAATAAAAATGTGCAATATATCCGCAACTTGGAAAAAATCAAGGGGCAGATTTACAAGCCCCTTGCGCCACTTTTGCGTCACTTTTCCCCTGTTAAAAATGACGCAAAAGTGGCGCAAGGGCCTTGTAAATAAGCCCCCAAGTGCATAGTTATTTGGAGATGAGAGCGCACATTAGCCAGGATGGGACTGTAAAAACTACAATCAAAATAATTAATTCATTGCAGTAATAAAATTGATACCATACTATTCAATGGTATATATTTTCAATAAATCACATTGATCATTAGCAATTTATTTGGCTGATCGTGTGCGACTGAATTTAATTGTTATAAAACAATGTGATACCATTAACAATACCTCCTACAAATAATATAAATTAATATCCTGATTTGCTTATCTCATATTACTGAAGTCAAGATACATAATCATGCTCTGGCTTAGACCTCTTACTTTGGCCACTCTACTCTTGAATTTGCAAAGAATGAATTATATAATGCTCAAGTAGGCTTTTAAAGGATACTCACATAATTATGGCCTGAACTAATCAACCTTGTGTTTGCTCAGCAACAAACTCCCATCACTGCTCACTGATATGTGAACACCAACAGAGTCATTTGAACAGCCATCCACAGAAGAGAAGGGACACAGCAGAAGGATTTTCTCCATGATGAGTAGGTTGGACTGCATGAAGGGAATACTAATGGAACACCTAATACTTGTGGAAAAACCTCTGATATAGATTCTATCTGAGACACTATTGTGTAGCAGAACTTCTTATTTGGAAGCTTTATGTTGTCAAAATACCAAGTTGCATTTTGCTCGGTAGAAATCAGCCAAACATAACTATATCACGCACTAAGGACACACTAACAATAAAAAAGAATCATAATTTACTGTGCTAGCAATAACAGTCAAACATTAACACAGTCATAGGTCTGGCTGCTGGATGAGACTTTCATGCAATGCACTCCTCCGATTTACCAATATCTATAAATATAAAATACATCACTAATATCTAAATGAAACAGCTCCTTAGTCTAGGCCCTCTACCATATGAGCAATCTTCCACCAACAGCAAATTTATCACAATAATTAACATAATTTTTCACTTGTACAAATTGTCATTGAATTTGCATATGCAATGGTAACTACTACAGCTACCCTAAATGCAAATAAAAGGCTTCTATTTTCTCTTTAATCAGGCCCTTTCATTCAAGATGCAAACTTCTACACTAGTAGAAAAATACTCCACAAACAGCATTTGAAATTAAAATAATAGCACTAGCTTTTGTCTCCCCTCGAGCAAAGTTGGAAAACACTATGGCCCAGATTTACACATGTTTTTTACAATGCAGTACTGTTGCAAATTACCTTCTTGTGGTCTGTCCCCAGATTTTTGCCTGACTGATTTATTGGTTGTAGAACTCTGTGCTTTTTACCGCTGCTAAACAGTGATAAAGTGCCTCTGCTCCCCCTTTCAACCTGATGAAATTGGCATACCCCCAATTAGTATATTTAACGTACCGTAAGTCCCTAGTATATGGTACAATGTGTATGCAGGAACTTTAATTTAAATGTCACTATTAGCCTGCAGAACCCACAGTGCCACCACTGCATTTACCGAACAAATATGACTGCAGACCTACTATTTGTAGCCTAGCTCTTGCAATATATAATTGCAAAATCGTCCTGTCCAAGTAACCCATTTGACAGTTAAAACATTCTTTTAAATAGTAATAAGTTACCTCTATGTAGGCCATATTGCCAAAAAGGCAGGGTGCATGGTACTTAAAAAGCAGGATGTAAAAGTCTAATGTTACACTAGTCCTTGCAGTGGAAACAACCCCACAAGCTATTTTCACTGTAGCAAGGCTTGCTGTTCCTTAGGAAAACAGTGGGTTACATTATTACATTTAATAATGATATCCCTGGCTATGAAACAGATACAAAGTTCATTCTTGAACTTTTAAAAATATGTTTTACAAGTCTAATTCTCTGGTAAAGTTGGATTTGTCATAAATATTTTAAGACAGGGACTTTAGAAAGTCACCTGTTTCCTGCCTAAAGCATCTAGAAGCCGATTTGCACAAATCTACAACTGTCACCCAGCATATGAATAGCCCCTTTATGAGATGTGAACCTGGGCCTTGGGTGTGGAGAGATGTTCTATTTCTCTGGCAGGAGGGCCATCTAGGCTTTGCCTAGAAGCTTAATTAACTTCAAAAAGGCATACACTGTGACAGGAAAATATTAGTTGGGAACTGGGCAGGGCCCTCTTATGTCCACCTAGTCAGCCAAGCATCAATCTCAATGGGAGAGGAGTTGCTGCCAAACTGGTTTAGAGTGACCACAGTGGTTTAGAGTGACAGGAGAGGGTGTTCATTTTCATAGCCAAATTTGGGGTGGGCACGGGGGCTCTACTCAGGGAAGAAAGGTTCTGCCATGCTGGATTTAGGTAGAGAGGGGCACTGCAAGTTTGTGTGTAGTAGCACTATTAGAAACTGCTGTAAACATGGGTAGGTTTACCCCGGTAAACCTTTTCCTATTGTATTGGGAGGGACCTGGAATCACCCCAACCCACAGGCTAGGGCCAGGCATAACTATGGCACTTCTGAAAACCATTGGCCCTGGAAAGACAGAAAAAGGACTGCACCTCTGAGGATACCTGCAGGGCTTGACCTGTTCCCAGGTCAAAGAAGTGAACTCCAAAGGTCACTTGGCTGAATTCCTTTTAAGCTTCAAAGACACAACACACTGCTGGAAGCCCTTGTCTAGAAGAGCCCAGCTGACGAGTTCCAAGTGGATCTCTCCTGGACCCTTAGGGTGGCCCTTGCTGGATTGAGTTTTGACCCCATTGCTGTTCCTGAGGTCCTGCAACCATAGACTGTGTCAAAGTGTGTTCATCCTAAAATCCTGAAAACATGGTACTTTGAAGCTTTTTGGCTCCAAGGACCTCAAGAGGACTAGGACAAACCTGCAAAATCAATTGGGTCAATTATTCAGATTTCTCCCTCTGGGAACTTTTCCAGAGTGAGAAACACATTTCAACCTGACGTCGCAGAGGAAGTATCCTGCCTTGTGGTGCCCTGTTTGACTACAGCTTGCAGCCTTGCCCCACTGGAAGAATCTGAGTTCTAAAAAGAATTACTTAGTCTACACATAGAAATCTGCACTGGGTTAAGGCACCAAAAGTATCTGGCCAGCGAGGGATGTTTTTTGGGTACAAATTTTGAATTTCTCCCACTCTGAGATTTCCCCACTACACCGTGACCACGTCTGAAGGCTATCTGGTAAGTAAAAGTAAGTAAAAAAGTAAGTAAGTCCGTTTTTATATAGCGCAGCTACTCACCCTTACGGGTCTCAAGGCGCTGGGGGCCGTAGTGGAAATTAAGTGAGCTATTGCCCAGAGTCACATGGTGCTGAGCTGAGCTGCCGCCGGAGCCGGGGATCGAACCGTGAACCCTGTGCTCTGAAGTCAGCTGCCCTGGCCGCTGCACCACACCTCTCCACTGGTCACACCTCTGGTCTAATGGAGCCCTTCTTGAGCACAGTCTGCAGCCTTACTCCACTGAGGATTTTTGACTTCCACTTCAGAGACTAAGTCAGAAGGTCAAACATCAGACTGGGACAGACCTGGTTTCTGTGTCTGACCCGTGCTCCATCATGGTCAGCCTTAAATAGCACCTAAGTAGCGGAAATGCAAATCCAGATCACCACAATTGGCACTTAACACTTTGTGGCGATTTTTGGCATTTCAATCTTTTAAAAATCCTTTCTCCTGTTCCCGTTGGATTTTTGTCAATGGTGTCATTTTGTTCATTAAGTTATTCTCTATTTTTATAAATTGGAGTGTGTTTTTTATTGTATTGTGTTTCTGACTTTTTATCTGTGTTAGTACTTATAAATGCTTTACACATTTTCTTAAGTTAAACCGGTCTGCTCTGTGCCATATTTACCAGTGGTTGAGCTCAGGTTTAATGTACTGAAACCTTTCCTAGATGTAACAAGAATAGTGACATTGGGCCAGATGTACGATCATTCCGAATTGCGACTCGCAATTTGCACTCAATTGCAAGTTGCAAATTGCGAGTGCAATTTGGAATGTACAACAGTGTCAGAGACACTGATTGCGATTCCCAATGTGGTCGCAAAATGCGAGGCTCATGTATATTAATGAGCCACTAGCAATTTGTGACCCCATTGGAAATGCCTGGTCCTCCCAAGGTTGGTGGCCTGCTGGGCTCAGCAGACCTCCATGTCTGGGACTGCATGTCAATAAAGCAGTTTTTTTTTTTAAATGCATCTCGTTTTCCTTAAACGGACCACTGCCTTCCCTTACAAAATATTTTTAGAGCCAGTCACAAAGAGGAAGGGTTCCCCTGTGGGCCCCTTCCCATTTGCGACTCCATTACCACCCGCTTGAAGATGGCGGTAAATTGCGAGTGTTTTGCGACCGCATTTGCGGTCGCAAAACATTCATACATGGCTAGTGAGTCGCTATTAGGAAGGGAATGCCCCTTCCTAATAGCGAGTCGCAAAAGACTATTTTGCGAGTCACAATTTTTTGCGAGTCGCAAAATAGTGTTTGTAAATGGCCATGTAGGTTTTTGCGTGCGCAAACAGGTCGCAAACCAGTTTGCGCACGCAAAAACTGGTCGTACATCTGACCCATGATTACTTGTAATGAACTACCAGCTACCTCAACTGATAATACATTTTCTCACCTTAACCAATTTGTTTATTATCAGCATCAGTCCTAAATCATGTTCTGTAGGGCAAATTATTTCCTGAAAGCTGTTTGAACGTGTACAATTGTCCCTTCCTATATACATTCTCCAGTTGGTGTATTGCACTAATTTGTGAAAACATCCATCAAAGAGATATGTCTGTAAATCTTTGGGCGCATTTGATCCATTTTCTTCTAAAACTGAGAATCACTTTTAAACAGAAGTGATAACATTCCCAGCCAGTATCAGATTCAAGCGATATGATGGGGCAACCACTCTAAATTAGGACTAAATTGAAAATGTGCATGTGGACAATAGCTGCCCTGGGGCCTTCTCATAGTTTTGTTCTGGCAGGGCTACTCAAACGTCTTCTATATGAAATCAGCATTGATGGTTTAATGGAACACCCATAAGGATGACATTATCTGAGGCAAGATTTACTTCATTAATCGACTCCTCATTAGCACATAATATATGAAAACCACATTTGACCCATCAGCCTTTTGTGCCTTAGAAAATCATTTGCCAGACTTTTATCATATTTTTTCAACTACATTTTGAAAACATTTTCATACTAATTCTACATTTTTTCTTGTAGTATTAACCTCATATTCTACTCTTAGCTGAGGGAGGAGCTCGCTGCATAGCTCTCTATTCAAGTCTACATTTTTATACCTATATCACATTGCAATTTACATATCTATTTGAAAATCAGTCCATATGTAAATTGCACATCCTGATGTAGTGCTAGAGGCACTCTTATGGTTTGACACCACGTGATGACCTTTGACTTTCATCATTTTAATTGACTTTTTGTGTTTTACTTTACCCTAGCCTGAATGTACTTCCTGCATTTGCCTTTTTTCCTTGCAGGTTTCTTTCATGTAATCTTGCAGTCTTAAAGTGGGAGCTGTCACAGAGTAGAACAGCTTGCCAAGAACAGAAAGTGTGGGATGTGCATTTGAAAGCATGAGAGAGAGAGAGAGAGAGAGAGAGAGAGAGAGAGAGAGAGAGAGAGAGAGGTGTGGAATGTACTTTTTGGTCTGGAAGTGCAGTGCAGTGGTGCTCAAATGTGCATTGTGTTGTACATTGAGAGAAGTATGTGATGCTAAAGGCAGTGGTGCACAAATGTGCATTGTGTTGTACATTGGGAAGTATTATGAAGTTCTTACTATTGGCTTTGACATGCCCTCATCTCATCTTGAATCCTGACTCTATCTTGCTCTGCACGCACAGACAGGCCCCCAAATTGCTCAAGTTGTTTATCCACAGTCAAGGTTGTTTTGTTTTCTGCTGGATGGAGGCTTTCATAAGCTTCGCTGGGATAATGTGTGGGAAGTGTGCTTGGTGCCTTTCAGAGCAGAGATTGTTGTTAATCACACACAGAGAAGTAGGAGTGAAGAAATCGCTTATTAGAGATTTAGTGGCAAAGTCAAAATGTTTGAAAAACTGCAAATGAGTCGACTGTAGTTTGTGCTCGAAAAAGCGTAGGAGCGAGGGCGGCTCCCTCTAGTCACACATTCATCAAGGTGAGTCCGTCTCAGTGACAATGTCTTTCCCAGGGCCCTGAAGCTGGGAGAGACATTGTCACTGAGGCGGACTCACCTTGACACTTTTTTGAGCACAAACTACAGTGAAAATCAATTTTACCTGAAGTGTGATTATATGACCTACGTATAAGTACAGGTTCAGTCCTCGATCCTCTTATAAAGGTAGGATAGGAGGGTATAATCACGGGGATCTAGTAGTCCTGATGAAAGCCGGGAAAGACACAATATCCGGCTGAAACATGTTTACTCATTTGCAGAGAGGAGGGGTGAATGGTTCATAATCTACCCTATTCACCACCATCCTCTGGTTTGCGATACCTTTTTATTCCTGACCAGGGAATCTGTGAATAAAATAGGTATTTGGATATCCCTGAGTTAGTTTTACATCTGATTTTCTGCACTTATTCTTTGCTTGATCCCTACTCTTCTTTGTGTTTGTATTGTTTCCCCCACCCTATTGCTCCACCCCATGCGTTGGTCTGCGCAGGGGCAGCCCAATGATGAAACATGCTGCAAGTTTTTGTGGGTGAGGGCAGTTTTCCAAACATTTTGACTTTGCCACTAAATCTCTAATAAGCGATTTCTTCACTCCTACTTCTCTGTGTGATTAGTTCATTATAGAGGAGGTCGAAGTAGGAGTTCCTCTCCTCCCCTCTTTTGTGCGTGGTACAGAGATTGTTGTTGCCAGAGAAATTAGTGGAATGTACAGCTCTGTTTCGGAGTCAAAATACAGGGGCCTGGCCAGCTTCTGTCTTGACCTTGACACAGACCAGTACGGTCAGCTCCGTTTTTTGTAACAGAAGAAAGGGGGCGAGGTTTCTAGAACCTTTGCCTTAGGTTGAGTAAAAGGTATTAACCCCTTAAGTGCTTCTGTCGGCCAACTGCCGTCGCGAGCACTACCTCGGTAGTGCTGCGCACGTCCGTTGGCCGACGCGGCAGGGCCCGCTTAATAGAACGTTCCGCACTGGCGCGGAACGTTCGAAGCAGTTAAGCAGTTAAAGGCGGAGGGTCTTGGCAGGCAGCTTGGGAGCTCTTTTGTGGGGCAGACGTGTCGTCACAAAAGAACTGAACTTGAGTCCCATTCGCGAGTCCTGCCTGGTTGTCAACGGGCTCCTCCAGCTTGAGTTGGCAAGGATGACGAGTGAACAACCGGTGAGGTGATTTGTTTCTGACTAGTGCCATGGATGCGTGGCTGTTTGTGCGTGCATATTCAGTTTCCAGAGGCTATGGTCATTTGAGGTGGTTTCTTTGTGATGTGTGAGTGAGTCAGAGTGCACATCCAAAGTAATCATTTCATGTATTTAGTGTATATATCTTTCTGATTTCTTGCAGGATGTCCAATATTATTTGTTGCATGTTTATTCATATTATTATTCATGCATTTAACATTTGCATTTGCCAAGTGTGTTATTATTGCTTGCATATAAATATATATATCTATATACATTTGAATGTTGTTCATTTGACATCTGGGAAAGCCTTTCTGTTAGAGAGCATTGCATAAATAAAACCCCAAGCCTTATTCTGAAACCTCTTTCTAGGCGTTTTTGTGCTATATGTCTCTTGCTTCGTCGTGTTTGAGCCACCGTGTGGGAGTGGTATTTTGGGAGGGTGAAGCAAGACACCTGGTTTGCAAATGAGTTTTAGTTCACTAATCTCATAGCATTATCTCTTTTTGAACTACTCTTGAAAACAATTAAAGGGCAAGATTATACCTTGAGCACAAAATCTAACAATTTGACAATACGTTTTTGTAAATTCAGCGGAATGGACCACAGACTCATCATACGAAATAAAGCTAAACATTAAGAGCCAAATTTATCCAGGTTTTGTCTTGCCCTTGTGTCAAGCAAGGTGACGCAGGGTGATGCAAAACCGAGAATGGGATTTACCAATCCACGCAAGGCCACCTTGCATGGTTCTGTGTGGCTCGGTAAATCTGGAGTAACACAAGGCAGTGCAAGTCTCTGCCTTGCGATACTCTGCCCTGGAAGGAATTCCATGGATGGAGTGTGGGTGTTCCCAATCATCTACTCATGGATTTTGGTGCATTATCAGATTTACCTAGACAGGTAAACCTGGGAATGTGCCAAAATGCTACACCTTTCCAGGAGAGATGCAACGAGGAGAAATATCTTGATTTCTCCTCATTGTTTCCTCTTTCTAAGTGGGCTGAATTCTGCAGACAACTTAGAAAGAAGAAAATTACTCTGAGGATTGTTTTTGTGCAGGAAGGGGGAAAAACAATCCTGCCTACAACACAGGCACCCTTGCACAACAGTGCAGGGTGCATGCATTGGCACACTGCAGCACATTGCACACCAGCATAAGGAGAGGACAGAAATGTGCCATATAATGTTAAATAAGGCACACTCCTACCCTCTCCCATTCACACAGTGCAGCACAGTACAGCAATTTGTCTTACCGCGTTGTGTTTCATGAAAGTATGCTAAATCTGGCCTTAAATGAGTGTCACAGAGCACAGAAGTAGCACAAATAAAGAGAGACATCTTTTCAAAGTACCAGATTCAAACAGGAAATTTAGTGTAGGAAAAAGAGGAACAATACAAAAGTCAGATCAGGCAAATGGAATTGTAGGCAAGAACATTTTCATTGGTGCAATCATGCAATTTTGCACTGGCGCTGGGCAACGTTTCAGTGAATTATGTCCGTTCGAAAAAGACATTTGCATTGAAAAACCAATGGAAACATGAGATTTTGTACTACTCAGTTTGTGCCACTACTTGTTCAAACTGATAGTGAATTGCCAGAGGCCAAACGCAGGCCCCTTCCGCTCCTGCAGCGCAGCCCACCCCCACCACTCAGGGCACCCCCAGTTCAACTGAAAGCCCATGAATAGATGTGAGTTATCAAAATCTCAGGACCGCCCCCCACCCCATCCACAACACATTCAGGGGGGATGCCCCTTAAATGCATGATCTTGTGTTACACCAGGGCTTTAAGTGAGATGAAAAAACTGGGGGGCCCCCCAAAGGGGCGTGGCAGATGTAATTTAGGGTGTAGCTTAAAAACACAAAAGCTAAAAATATGTGCTTAGCATAGTGTGCAGCCCCACTGGTATTTTTCAGCTTCTGTCATTGCATCCAGATATATAATACAACAAGTAACATTACACATGCAAAAGCCTGGGATATTGGCTTTGTCACTGGTTGTTAGTTGCATATAATAAATAAGCAACGACTATGGCAGAAATGGAGAGCTCAATAGGAACCCGTCTCGGCACCTGCTTTTAAAAACTGCCGGTGGTCAGCACAGGCAAGACCTGGCCCACTTAAATCCCTGTATTACACCTCTTCAAATTGCCCAAGGTCAGAAAAAAATTACCTGCAAAGGTGCAGTTTAAATGGCCTTGAAAGCTGTTCGATTTCTAATGGGACTTTTCACCCTATCACAAAGGAGGCTAATATCAACATTTGGAATGTAGTGCCTCACTGTCTGCCTGGACGTCTGAAATTGAGTAATTTGTGTACGTAACTACACTTTTTTGAGGTTTATACACGAAAGCTCAATATTTCTTCCATATAACCCGCTCAGGTAAAAAATATGTCGAGGATTAGCCGAAAACTTTGCCTCATATGACTGAATTCCCAGTTTAATAATCAGATTGAAACTTTGCTGATGACATGGTTATGTATTACAAGGCAATACAGATGTGCAAGCGTTCAGTCATTGCCACTTTTATTGCATAATAAATACTGTCAGAGTGTCCTGTAATTCACTTTTTAAATGCATTAAATCTGCTCACATACTATGAGGTACAATATGCAGTCTGGGCTAACTTATTTAGCTTGAATATTTGACAAATCGCCCCAGTTCCTCAGTGACTGGCCCTTTCGGGCTTTAACAGCATAAAGTGTTTATTTAACGTTAGCAATATAATTTATACATCATTTATCCATTTTTTTTTAGTCTATTAAATTAGGTGGTATCAGGTGATGAAAATAGCATCATGTGATTTTTGTGTGTCCTTCAGAGATTAGAGGAATATTAATCATGGAAAGCTTCTGCAAATAGTCTAGGACTCCTTTCTCATCTCTCAGATATAGCAGCCTTTAATTTCAATGAGGTCAGGACGTTCAGTTTAAACCTATGTTTTGCTTATCATTGCTGCTACTTCGTAGTTGGACGTAGTCCTAGCCGATGGTTGTACTTTCTAGCTTTATTTTGCTCATAGCGGTTCTGCTTTTTTTCCACTAACTACATACTTCTTGGGTCACGGGAAATAAATATTGGGTAAACTATCTATTTAAAGTAGTCTAACAAACAGTGTAATGGTATATTTTCCAGAGCAAACATAATAACTTTGCTATTGTTGAATCAGGAGAGACATTTCGATGGCCTAGGCCCTCGCTACTAGGTAAAACAAGCATTGACAAACCAAGCAAAGTGGAGAGGATTTGTGGAGAGTATATGGCATAAGGACCAGAGCTGCCGACTTTGAAGCTGGGGAACCTTGCTCGAATCTCCACGTCCTGTGGTTCTGGGCAAATCACTAATCTCCCCAGTGCCTACCAAAAATTAATTTGTCCTTGTGTAATGTAACTGTTGCTCATGTAAAGCGCTTGAATACCTTCGGGTCGAGTTTCTGCTATTTAAAACTGCAAAATAAAAACAAATGGAATTGCTTATTTTTAAAGATGCTGCACTGCAGCGCGGGTTGCTGTGCACATGGCTCAAAGCAAATAAAAACAAAGCATGATGGTGTGGCCAGCGTTGACCTTGTCATATAGTTTTTTTTGTTTATTTTAAGCCACGCTGCTTTGTTAACATGTTTTTAAGATGTTGCACAGCTGTGCAGGCTTCTGTGCAGCATGGCTTAAAATAAACAAAAAATACTATATGACAAGGTCAACACTGGCCACACCATTGTGCTTTGTTTTTATTTACTTTGAACAAGGTCGAGGCCCACCTGCATTTGCTATCAGGGCCCGTATTTATGGCTCCACAGAGAAGGCCTGCATTCTTTTACCAAACAAGGAAAGGCGGAAGTATTTTTATAATACCCAAAAGCTGTATAAAAAGTCGCTGAGATTGATTGTACTTTGAGACAGTCCTCAGACCCGCTTCTGTAACTGTGCTCCTGGCCGAAGTGTTCCTGTTTAGCCAAACACCTCTTGTTTTTTCAATTTAAATTCATATGCGAGCAACATTTCGGCGAGCCAACTAGGAGAGATTGGTACCTCTGACCAGACTGCAGCCGAAGGAAAGGGACCTCGCCTGGATGGATTCACATCTGTGCAGCAAGGAAGGTGAGTAGACACTGCAATTAATTGGAAGTTCTGCTAAATTCAGAGGGCGGTGGTCCATCCTGAAGCCTCCGTCAGAGGGTAAGAGACCATCTCTGATCCTTAGTCCCCAGCATTTGGAGTATTGCAAACAAGGAAGATACACAAAAATTTAACCTGAGCGCCCAGCCACTGACATAAATCTCGCACGTTACCTATTTTATGTGTCCGAACTGAGTAGTTGCAAGGCAGCCTCGGAGGCGTTCCGCAGAGTTCAGCTTTTTTCAATAGTCAGCACACTAGGAAGAGTGAAATTGGTTATCCCTGGGGCGTGATGCAGATGGTACGCTTGTCCCCTGGGTGTTATTCAGGGTTGAGGCCTCACCACTTGGACCGCTGGGTGTGATACAGATGGTACACATGGGCACTGGGTGTGATATAGGGCTGGCACCTAAATTTTATTGTTTAGTCTAAAGGGTTTTCTCAGTGCTATCGGTTTCTTAAAACTGGTGATATCTGAAAGAAGTGAGAGATGTTGTTTGCTTGGACCGCTGGGTGTGACACAGGTGGTGTGCTAAGCCCCCAGGTGCGAAATTGGCTGCAATTCAGACATTAGGGAAAGATTTGGATCTGGGAGATCAGGTGTAGCTTGTGCTTGGCCAATAGAGGCCTGTGGTCCTTCAAGTTATTCCTTTTCTCTGTGAAAAAGTGTTTATTTCTTTGTCCCTGAGCAGATATTGACATACTTTCAAACAAAATGCAAAGGTGCACCACTTGACAACAAGACAAGAAATCACTGGTCCATGTCCATATTGTTTTTCTTTCTTTTATCTGTATTATTCTTTTTGTTAAAAAACCACAACACAGCCGACGCGTTTCGTCCAGTGATGGACTTCTTCAGGGCATAGAATCAATGAACCGAACACTCCTACGGCGTATCGTTGGCGGAGTATTCACAGTAAGTAGACTTCACAAATCGAATATATGCAAAGCTCGTATCAGCAGGAGTACGTGTAATGAAGATAAACACTTCTCTTGAGTAGAGAAGGATAGTCCAAGGTGTGATAGCACCTTGCTAAGCCAGTTCGGAGACCTCTCCAGGATAAGGTGGGCCAGTAACAGTCGGACGATCACCCAGTATAGCCTATGTCCGGCAGTGATACAATCAGGACCTCCTCCCGTGGGACGGTTCATTGATTCTATGCCCTGAAGAAGTCCATCACTGGACAAAATGCGCCGGCTGTGTTGTGATTTTTTAACAAAAAGAATAATACAGATAAAAGAAAGAAAAACAATATGGACATGGACCAGTGATGTCTTGTCTTGTTGTCAAGTGGTGCACCTTTGCATTTTGTTTGAAAGTATTATAATCCTGTATTGGATCGCACCGTGGCAATGGGTGCATTCAGTGTGCACACAAGTTGTAAGGGAAATTCCCATTCAATATATAATAACTAGGGATAGTGGGTCAGGTGCTACGGCTTTACAGGGTACACTGTCATTTGTTTCTTTTAGATATTGACAGACTATCAGGCTCACATAGTCCTGTGTGCCGCGCAGGGCTTACCCTGGTCACAGGATAACATGCTAGGAGCGGGCTAAGGTATTTTCGACAGTCATCATTAATTCTCTGTCAAGTTTTTTCTTATTGTAGTATTAAAATCGATGCACGGTATATTTGATGTTGTGGTTATTTGATGCTGTGGTGCTGGTAAAATGATGCAACTGTATTTGTATCTTGATTATTTTGTTTTGTCAATGTCTCAATGTGCTATATGAAGGTGTTGCTATTTTCACAATCGTTAGTTCATATCACAGTAAAGTCTGCTATTTTTCTGCCAAATTTCACAACGTTCTAACAATTGCACTCTCTTCCAGGTTGTGACCCTTTCTATGCATTGCTATTTGTGAAATGTTTGTAACGATGTTTGTAAAGTTAGGATTCCTAACTTTACTACTACTAAATGCCTTTTGTGAATACCGAAAGTCTTAAAGTTAGGATTTTGTCTCAGTTTAGTAGTAGTAAAGTTAGGAGTCCTAACTTTACTACTACTTAATGCCTTCTGTGAATACCAAAAGTAGTAAGTTTAGGATTTTATCTCAGGTTAGTTCTGTGAATCGGCCCCAAAGAAATTACCTAAAAAACAGAAGGACTAGGGTTCATCTGTTCATTAAAAAAGTACCCAGCTTATCATGAAGTGGATACTAAAACACAAGCAAACCAGGTTCTAAGCTACACACATTTCCCTGGCATGGTTATGATTGTCCCCTTCACAACACCCCTGGAGATAGACATGGGAGGCAGCCGCATCAAGGGACAGCTGCTATATCACCCCTCATCCCCGACCAATCTCCTAGTAAGAGACTTAGGGGCATATCAACAAGCGGCAGCGATAATTATCGCTGGCCGCTCTTAGCGTGAGGAATTTTATCGCCAGCTATCGCAGATAATTATCGCCATGCTAGCGCTGTATTAACAACGCATAGCGCAATGGCGATAATTATTCCAGTGATAGCGATGTTTTCCATGGAACATCGCTGGTTTTCCAGCGATGTTCCATGGAAAACGGTGAAATCCTTGGTGATAGGGCCTGTGGTCTTAGCCACACAATCCACCCCCCATGTTAGGTATACCTTAGTCAGGAATTTAACAGACGTTAAATTCCTGCGTTAAGGCATACTTAACGTGATTTTAAATATCGCTAACCCTCGTTGTTAATATGAGGAAGCTGGGTTAGCGATATTTACCCAAGGGAGTCTGGTCAGGCATGCCTCCTTTGCATCTCATTAGCGATGTGATGGGAGGCGTGCTGACAAGGGGCGCTAATGCAAGGATACACGCGCTAGCGTGTCCTTGTTGATAATGCGATAATATTATCGCCGCTTTTCGCCCGAAAACGGGCTCTAAAGCGGCGATAATATTATCGCTGCACCTTGTTAATATGCCCCGAAATGGCCAAACTAAACATGACTGTTCATTTCTCAGAAGATGGGACAATGACCTGCTCAACCCCTGGGGTTATCCCATCGAGACTCATGTCTGTAACCCACCCACATCACACAAACGGGCTGATAAGAGCAACACCCACCAGCCTAACGTCCTTACTAACACTGTACTTACAATCATTCTGAATGCAGCTGAACTGCTGGGTCAAAAGCTACAGCTGCCGCTTGAATTTGTGTTCTGCCGGGAGGATTCGCCATGGTATGGAATCCCAAGAGGAGGTGCTGTTTGCTTGGAGGCTGTTGAAGTACAGCCCAAATATGGTGTCCTGATGACTAACGACCAAGCAATCGCATGGTGGGCTTGTTCCATCTTCGTTACATCCGGTCTCAGTTTATGGGAGTTAACAGATGACCAGTTGTTCAGTGAGTGTCCAGGGGCCTCAGAAATCATCTTTGCGGACTCGATTAAGGCTAGGGTAGAACTTCGGAAAGGGACTCCGTTGCCCATGGCGGTATTATCAATGTGGCAGGAGCAAGACTTGTCAGCAGTACGACCACAGTTCTGGGCATAGGGGCCCTATAAATCGGGCTCATAAATACCGCCGAACCGGTAAGGATAACACTACGAGGAGGGGCCATGCTACCCCGGGTCAGCCAATACCAACTCTCCATAGAAGCAGATGAGGGTATAGCACCCACAATACAAGCACTAATTGGTCAGGGGGTCCTCCACGTGGGGGTCCGCCTCCTCCAAAAGACCAATCTTCCTGGTCAAAAAGAGTAAGGGAGAGGCCTGGGACCTGCGCCCCCTCAATGACATATGATCCCAGAATTCCCTGAAGTACCAGACCCCTCCATCACATAATAAATATACCCACAGATGGCTGCTATTTTTCCATGATACACATCAAGAAAGCGTTCTTTAGCATTTTGCTGCACCCCAACAGTCAGTACCTGACTGCGTTCACTTTCTGAGTGTTTCAGCTGCTATACTGGAGGCTACCACAAGGGTACTGTTAGCCCTCCAGTATCTAGATAAAGATAAAGATAAAATAAGTTTGTAAAGCGCTCGAATGCCGCAGCGTCTTGGCGCTGAGAGTGTGAAGAGGGACTGCACCGATTGCATCCTGCGAACTCAGTTAGGGGGAAACAACCAGGATTTTAGGAGTTTCCTAAAAAGCTGCCTGTTGGATTGTAGTCTCATAGCAATAGGCATCTGATTCCACAGTTTGGCTGCGCGGTGTGATAGACTCCTACCTCCCCATCTTACTCTGCAAATTTTGGAGATATGAATGAGATCCGCATTTGTGGATCTCAGATTTCTCGTAGGAGTGTACCATGGAAACAATTTCTGAATGTCGTCCGAGCCACCTCCATATCGTGCCTTATGAACCAAACATAGGGCCTTGAATTCTACCCGTTGCTAGATAGGGAGCCAATGTAATGACCTTATGCCCGCAGAGGTAGAATGGCCTTTGGGAATGTTTAATAACAATCGTGCAGCAGCATTTTGCAATGATTGTAGTTTAGTCCTCTGTGCTTTATCAATGCCGATGAAGAGTGCATTGCAGTAGTCCAATTTTGAAAGAATGAGAGCTACTACCACCGTTTTCCTAAGTTCCTGAGGAATGAAAGGAAAAATCTTCCGTAGGAACTTCAATATAAAGAAACAGGAAGAAGTTAGACGGTTGATCTGAGCTGCAAAGTTAAGCTGATCATCAAAGATCATTCCTAAATTCTTGGCCTTAGCTCTTGGACGGGGACATTCACCAGCCTCAATGGGCCACCAAGTTGGACTCCTTAGGGATTCACCTTTGCCAAACTCCACTACCTCCGTTTTTTCGGTATTGATCTTAAGAAAATTTTGACTCATCCAGCTCATGATTTCCGTCATGCAAGCATGAAAGCTGGTAGCGGTGGTCTCTGGCTGTTCAGATACGGATATGACAAGCTGGGAATCGTCCGCATACGAGACCAAAGTAAAGCCATGCTCTCTGATGAGTCTAGCCAGTGGAGTGACATAGATATTAAATAATGTGGGTGACAAGGCTGATCCCTGGGGCACTCCGCATGGAAGATGGAATGTATCAGATTGCAGATTTTCCCAGTGTATAATCTGCTCCCTTGAGGCTAGAAAGGAGGAGAGAAGGGCCAGAGCCGTATCCCCAATCCCCACAGCCTTCAGCCACCGCACTAACACCGTATGATTCACGGTGTCAAATGCTGCTGATAGGTCTAAGAGGACAAGGACAGCCCTTCCCCCATCCACCTGTCTGCGAATCTCCTCCATCGCCATAATCAGAGCAGTCTCTGTAGAATGGCATGACCGAAAGCCATGCTGACTCGAGTCAAGCAGTTTATTGGAGTCTAGATATTGAGTTAACTCCCTGTTGACAGATTTTTCAAGGATTTTGGCTGCTATTGGCAAACAAGAAATAGGTCTGTAATTTTTGACCTCAGTAGGATCCAGAGCGGGCTTTTTCAGGATCGGCCTGATACATGCTTTTTTCCAGGCACAGGGATAGGTGCCTGACTCTACCACTTTATTTAAAAGGGGGGTTAAATGTAAGCTAATCTTCCCCGAGACCAGGTGCATAATGGCCGGTGGACAAGGATCATTAGGTGATCCTGATTTTGTTGATAAGAGAATAGTATTCACTTCCTCTTGCGTAAGAGACCGAAAACTCGTCAGTTGGCACCGAGATGTCTTCTCCTCCAGAGGCATCCTTATACAATTTTCAGCGACTTGAGACGTGTGAAGAAGGTCGCTATAGATCAATTGCACCTTAGTCTAAAATAAATTAGCCATCTTGTTGCAGAAGGCTTGGTCTGGCCTGAACTGATTGGCCTGCTGCCGCTTAGATAAAACTTGGATAGATTAAAAAAGTTCCTTAGAGGAGTTATTAGCCGACTCAATTTTTGTTATAAAGTAGGCTGATTTGGCTTTTATAATGGCCTCCTTATATTGTTCTAAGGCTAGGTTGTATGCCAATCTGTGCTCTTTACTATAGTCCGATCTCCATGTACGTTCGGTTCTCCTGCATTTGGCTTTTATGTTTTAAGATCCGGTCCATACCATGGCGACGTCACCTGGGATCTTCTTGCTCTGATAGTTTTTTCAGGCGCTACCTGGTTGACTGCTGTTCCTATCCATTTCTCAAACTGATGGACTGCGTCATTGTTATCAATGACAAATGAAGGAGGGCAAATGTTTAGAGCCTGTTCTAATTCGTTCCCTTGTTTTTTATTCCATGATCGAGTTTTTACGATGGATGGTTTGTTTGAAATGGAATGGTTAGGCTGAGTGATCTTAATATTAAAATATACAGCCTTATGATCGGCCCAAGGTAGTGAGGAAGTTTTGATCACAGTGATGTCGGAGTTGTTGGTAAATATACCATCAAGTGTATGGCCGGCTGAGTGAGTAGGTTCAGACACTATTTGAGTTAGGCCATAAGCAGCTAAATTATCAAGTAGCCTTATGGTGTCTGAGTTAATATTTAGTTCCAGGTGAAAATTGAAGTCGCCCAGGATAGTGAGCGAGGGAGAATCTAAGCAGGATTCAAGTAGTATCTTCAATCAAATACTGCAGAAGAACTTCATTGACTTTCAATGAAACAGCACCCTGATACAGTATGCTGACAACATCTTGATATGCAGTCCCTCTGAGGACCTGTGTCGGCAGGACACGATAATCCTCCTGACTGCACTTGCTGGGAGAGGCTACCAAGTAGAGAAGGCGAAGATGCAGTATCTGGGAGGTTAGTTATCTGGGCCAACTGATCTCAGCGGCCTGCCAGCAGATCAAGCCAGAATGTACAGATTCTATTAGGGCTAAGTCATCGCCGAAAGCGAAACAGGGTATGCAAATGTTTTTAGTACTATGAAACTATGTCCAGCAGTGGGTCTTTGACTACAGCTTGCTCATTTCCCCTTACTCGAGGCCGTGAAAAAGGCAAAAGCTGGCCATAAGGAGCTAGCATGGACACCTGAGTGGCATGAAGCCTTTGGCAAACTCAAAACAGAAATAACGCACTCCCCCGTGCTAGGAATGGCTGACTATAGGAAGGAATTCTTCTTATTTACCCACAGTGATGGACGAGACCTGTCAATACTTCAAACACAGAAAAATTCACTGGGGCGCAACCCCCTTGTATACTACTGCATGCTATTAAACTCAATCATGCAGGGCCATTTCCCATGCGAGCAGGCGCTGGCAGCCACAGGATTTGCCATTGACAAAAGCACTTTCATTGTGATGGGGGTACCGCTGACACTATATGCAGAGCACTCAGTGTTTGTGGTTATACAAAAGAGCAAGAGCATGCTGACTACACAACGGGTTTCAGGTTATGAGCTGATACTCTCCAGGCCTTCCTTAAAAATAATACGGTGCCATCAAGTGAACCCAGCCTCCTTCCTAGCTCACGAGGTTTCATGAGGGGGAGGAAATCCATGACTGCACCACATACACACCCGAGAGGATTAGCCAGGCAAAGGAGGATCCCATGCTCAACAGCGAAGCATTGTTTTTTAAAATTTTATTTGCAAAGTTTTATATAGTGCTGGCTAGACCCGGAGGTATCAGAGTGCTTTACATGAGGATCAGCGAGTTACAGGTTACATAATTACATCAGTTACAGGAGCCAATTATAGACATAGGAGAAAACAAAAACCATGAGATTACACAATAATATGAGGTATTAGCGCGTAGAATAGCCAAGACGCATGTCTTATGGGGAAAGGAAGGTAAGGTAGAGGGGGAATGATAAACGGGTAAGAAATGCAGATAGAGTCAGGCAGACCGGCAAGGGGGAAAAGTACAATGCGGGAACAAAGCAGTCAAGGCAGTCAAAGTGAAAGACAGTATAAGAGGGAAGGGGTGTGGAAGGCCAAGGGGGGGGAGTAGACTAGAAGAAAAGGACAAACAGGCAATAGGTCAAAACCGCCAAGATGGAGGTCCCACAGACGCCGATAGCAATTATCCCAAAGTGGCGGGATATACAAAATCAAATCAAGGTAGCTGACTCCACAGCTCCACACAGGGCTGGAAAAGGGGAGGCAGCCAAAGAATCATGGAGGGAGGAGGCGGGGGAGGGAAGGAAACACAACGGGGGATGAGGAAAACAATGTCAGATGTCTGGCTGGGTAGGTGACGGCTGCGGGGGTGAACCAGCACCAAACTCCTCTATAGCTGCATAGGACAGCTCCACCGGGCATCGGCCAAGGTTTCTCGGGCTCCGCAGTAAGTACAAAACAGTTATGGTATCCGCCCAGTAGGCCTCGTCATAGTTCCATCGAAAACTCCGGTCCTGGTGTTACTGGGAAGCGCCGTCCGCATCGTCCTCCAGCTCGCCCCCAGGTCAAGAGTGGGGAAAGGAGAGGTGTAAGGGACAGATTCCAAAGTCTGCAGACTGTGGGACAACCCATGGTTCTTGCCTTCAATCCTCTTGGCGGGAGTGAAGCTGAAAAAGGAGTTGTGCATAGAAGCCTGTTCCTCATCAGACTTTAGTCCTCTATCGACCCCCACAGCGACATTGCAGATTTGTTCAAGGTGCCATTTTAGAGTCAGGCAAGCCCGAGCCTGACCTTTCCTTGAATTAGTAGGTCTCACTATGCCCCAGTATAGAGCGCTGAAATTATAGGGAGCCCCCTGGAGTGTCCCAGTCGACCCGGTGATGCGCACCTCGCTCAGCTTCTAAACTCGTCATAGGTGTTGGGCCGGTCACCACGCTGCGGCCCTAAATACTGTGACTGTATTTTCCTCCCCTCACCGGGGCACTCGGTATAGGCGCCGGAGGCTGGTGCAGCATCTCCAAATACCGCAGTGAGGGTCCACACGCTGTCTCTGATCTCACCAGCACCTGTGCTGCCGTCACTGGGCTCTGCCGTGCCGGGATCACGCTAGAGGGGCGGCTACGGTGCCATCTTGCTTCTGAAGCAATGCGATGCCTCAGGCCGCGCACACCAAGTTGGTAAAAATGACAGAGCGCCGCAACAAAAGTCCACGCTAGGCTACCCTCTGCCTCACGCCACCTTCACAAAGCGGCACATATAGTTTTTTGGCTCCCCCGCTCGGAGGAAACACCGTCCGGCAGTTTCGAGCTCCGGAGCGGAGGCGGATCACGTCCCATCCACCATCTTGGCTCCGCAAAGCAGCTATAGTGCTGTGGGGCGCTTCTGGGGCCTTGGTTGTTGTTTCCCCATTTCTGCTTCGTAAGTGGGCAGTGTATGGTCCTCCCTGTCAGATTTGGGTGGTTAGACGTCAGTGAGGAGGCCTGGCCTGTTTAAATCGAGTCTGTGCTTTGATCCTCAGGTCTCCATGTTAAGGTCAGGCAGTAGTCATTGTTCATCTACAGTTCCTCCATGATAGACAAGGAGACCAGGGTAAGGCACACAAGGGCAGCAATAGTGACACAGAACTATCCCCTGGGGCACAAAAACCTTGCCTACTCGAGCAGTCTCATAGACTCAGTCATGCATGGCCATTTCCCATGCAAGCAGACCCTGACAGCAGCAGTCTTTGCCATCGACAAAAGCAACTCCATTGTGATGGTGGCACCACTGACAATGTATGTAGAACACTCAGTATTTGCGGTTATACAAAAGAGCAAGAGCATGCTGACTACACAACGAGTTTCAGGTTATGAGCTGATGCTCTCCAAGCTTTCCTTAAAAATAATATGGTGCCATCAAATGAACCCAGCCAACTTCCTAGCTTACGAGGTCCAGGAGGGGGAGGAGATCCATGACTGTGCCACATACACCCAAGGGGGTTATCCAGGCAGAGAAGGATCCCATCCTGGACAGTGAAGCATTGTTCATCGGTGGTTTCTCCAGGATAGACAAAGGGACCTGGGAAAGACAGAGGGGCAGCAGTAGTGACGGCACATAGCCACGCACCCTCAGAAATGCTGCAAGTCACCATGCAGCATACTTTCTTCCCCCAACTTTTAGCACAGGCAGCAGAGCTGACAGCACTAATCGAAGCCCTCATCCAAAGCACGGGGAAAATGACGTGTGGCTGTAGCCTTCCATGACAAATCTCTCATGAAATTTTTGTCTTGAACTTTTTGTTTCAAACTTTCAAGTCAATATTCCCCATTCACCAGAGGACTACAAGACATCTCCAGTGGAATCATCCTAAAGATCTAGAATGTTCAATAAGTTATGTATTATTGCACTTCTATGTGCCCCCTGTTTAATACAGGTGTTTCCCCATCCATTCATCACCAAGGTACTGCCCAGTCTGATGGAGTGTAGCCCGAAGCTATCACTGCACTTGTGTAGGGACCGCTCCCACATCACTTATGATTACACCAAGCCCAACACTAGCTATCCACATGCAATACACAGCGCTCTCTCACACAACATGTGGTATGAGCACATGACCACCATGGGGTCCAAGACAACAGCCAGGTCATGCTACCCCTGTTCGCTGATACCGCATGCAGTAGGCAGAGACTGTCATATGTGCCGTGCAGGCCCATTGTCATTTTCCCAATGTTAGCAAGAGCACGTTGCAGATTGCCCTCTGCTTTGAGCACGCTACTATACAAACATATTTTGCGTTGTGCCACAATGTACTTTCACACCTGCTGCTGTTTTCGCGTTCTGTTCTTTCCTGGGATTTAGTCTGCACACCGTAGTAAAGGTCAGATAACAATGCCCCTTGTTATTTTGTTCTGGTCAGGCCTCAGTGCCTAGACAAAACACACAAATGCAGCTGTTGTTTGGGAACACGTACTTTGTCATATAGCTAGGTACAGAATAGGTAACAACACACTTGGAGAGGGATCTTTCCAGGGAAGAGATCATGACAGCATCTGAGATGTAGAACTTTCAACTGTGCATGCTAAGGTACGGGGTCTGCAGCAAACACCCAGAGATCTTCTGATATATAATTATTTTGCTTCTGTAGAAGGGGAAGGGGTTAGGCTACCCTGTCTTATATAATGACAGCTCATTTTATGATTTATGAGCTACTTACTATGCTGACTGCATCTGTGTTTTTTTCTTACTTATTGTGGCGTTTATATTGCATACTAGAGAACAATAGTTAAAATAAACATTTTAAACTTTTCTCAAGTCTCTGTCAAATTTTATTGTGGACTAGTACGAGTGTGAGAACAAAAGGGTGTGTCCTGCAACCGCGATTCCTGAGATGGTTGGGAGTGTTGTGTTCTGGGATATCTAATCACTTGTCCCTCTTTGAGTGAGTAGGAGGGCAAGTGAGACACTATAGCTGGTCGGTCCCGGGCTCATGGGTACTCAGGTGGTGGGATGACTCAGTCCCTGCCTACTAAGGTTCTATGATCCCAAGCATAGTTCTGTGACTCCACAGAATCCCTGCAATAAGACAGGCTTTACTCGTCCCAAGAGGTAGGCCCCAAAAAAACAAAATGCCTTCTCCACCTGTACCTATGTAGGATTAGGGCCAAGATACAACCCAACAAAGAAGAATCCCATAGAGTAGTAGTGAATCTGATCTGATACAAGACCAAACCCACAGCACTGTACCTTTCCACTGAGCCTAGAGACATTCAGACCGAGCTAGATAAGATGTGCAGGAGAAGCACCATGGGGGAGGATACTGTTTGGCCCCAAGACTTTCCAGAAAAGAGTTTCTTGGAGGTATCAAAACCACCACACTAATGCATGGACACATCTGCTCCTGCTTCCATCTGTGGCCCTATGGTGGCCCTTAGCATTTCTGGGTCTGTCTTCTTTAATAACAAATGGACCCCAGGCATGGAGTTCCAGTGCAGGGTCATTCACCTTGATGATACAAATGGAAACGAGTCCCGTAGGGGAAGGTTGAACCACAGCATAGATACCCCATGTCAGGAAATATGTGATACTGAGGTGAATAGAGATATGTTGCTAGAAAAGATGGGGCAACCCTGAACTGTTCGGAAACATACACTGTATTCCTTGTGTTTTCAGAGGTAAAGGAACCATTCCACTGGGAACAAATGAAAACTGTGGTACAATACTGCACATTTCAGACATGCAATGGGGCACCTCCATGTTAATGGACACTTACTGGTAATGCGGTGAGATCGCTTACACTCAACTCATCCCCAGATGGCATGGCCTCTGCTCCCTCGTCACCTACATACCCCGACCCTGGTCATTCCTGGATAAGATCTGTCAGAAGTGCACCAACATCCAGGCTGAAGTGTTTAATCAAACCAACTGTTCCTGTTTTGCCAGACGCCTCTTGTCTTTTTTTTTTTTTAATAGGTCTTTATTCGAATTTTCTTTCGTACAACAAAGCAAGAAAAAACCAAACATATAGGGGCCGATTCCGATTCGGGCCGGAAATCTCTCCGACCGAGCCGGACCGGAGAGATTTCGGACCGAATCGGACCCGTGCAGCCTGACCGAACGAGTACGATGCGTCCGTATGCTATCGCACTCGAGTCGGTCGGACTCCCATTGAAGTCAATGGGACCCGGTCGTACAACGCGTACGCGGGCTCCCATTGCCTCAATGGGTGCGAGGCGAACAAGGGCGCCCCTACAGCGGGTACGCGGCGAAGCGACTCGCGCCGTACACACACAGGTAGGGGGACCCATGGGTCCCCCTGTGTGCGACTTCGCGTGGCTATGCGTGCAGGGGGTCCGACACGGACCCCCGAAGTACGTCTCCGATTGCTCTTTTGAGCCGGGCGGCGCGTGTCGGTCGGACTGCTCGCGGCGCGCATCGTACTTACCCGGCCGGGGAACGTCTCCATTGCGCGGTGCGAGTCGGTCGGTGCGGTTCGACCCGGGAACGAGTCGGTCGGAGCAGTTGGGACGCCCGAACGAGTCGGTCGGCGATTTCGCATCGTACTCGCTCGTCCGGACGCGCGTACGAATCGGTCGGGAAATAGGGCTCCGAATCGGATCCGTTTATGCCGAATCCGATTCGGAGCCCTACCTGCCGAGATCGGAATCGGCGCCATAGTCTTAACAGTTCCCGCACAGCACCTCCCCCAACCCCCACCCTCCCTACTGCTGATCCAGCCCTAGTAGCATCCACATTCATTTAACATAGATTACAAAACAGGAAAAAAGTATACACCTTAGTCGTGACCCAATACATTGTATAAAAGCGATTTTAACCCTACCCCAAAATACCTCCCAATCAACATTTCTATTTGTTATTCACATGGGGCCAATTCGAGAGGGGAGCCCAAATTGCTAACCGTTTAGCTTTCGCCCTGCGGTCTCTTCTAGAGTAAACAGCTCTCTCCAGCCTATATACCACCAGAAATTTTTCTAGCCACTGTTGGCCAGGTGGTGGAACAGAATCAAGCCAAAGAGTGGCCAAACAGAGTCTAAAAACCGTCATGGCAATGAATAGGAAGGACTGACTCTGATTTGAAGATTTAGGACATCCCACCCCCAGTACAATCAATTGAGATGATAGAACAATTTCCCTGCCCAGCATGGTTGCCAAAGTATTGCTCACATCCTGCTTCACAGTATCTAACGCGGGGCAGTCAGCGAACATGTGAACACTATCCGCAGCTTGATAGCCGCACCGAGGGCATGTTGATCCTGCCACCCTGCCCCATTTAGCAATCTTAGCTGGTGTGATGTAGAGATTAAACCATGCTTTAAAACACTGAAGTTGAAGATTAGCCGCAATGAATGATGTCTGGGCCAGGTGTAATGAGTCTTCATTTCCCCCGATCCAGCCTGTAAGAGTCCCTGCCATCGCTCTGAGTGTTTAATCAAATCATCGGATGTCAGCTCATTCAGAATTTTATATATCCCCCCTAGTGTGATTGAGCCTTTAAGTAGCCCCTCAATCAAATTCACCCTAGAAAAACCACAGGTGCTCCCCGTTTTCTTAACTAGAAAATCTCTTATCTGGAGATATTTAAAAAACTGCTGATTATCCAGCTCAAATCTGTCTCTAATAAACTCAAATAGAAGTACCTCAGTCCCGTTTGTGACAACGCCCACTATCCTAACTCCCTTATCATACCAATACCTCATATGCCCATCATTAAAAATATTTGGAAGAGAGCTGTTCTTAAATATTGGGGTACAGGCATTAATACGTCCGAGGCCTAGTTTTTTCCGGACCGAAGTCCAAACCTTAAATGAACAGATTAGGGTTTTAAACTTTACCCTTTTATAGTAATTAAATTCTATGTGACGTAAAAGACACCCCTAGCCTCATCACCCAGTATCAGCTCAAAAATCGGTACTGAAGACCCTATCAACATTGTCTCCTCCTTTTCATTAAGTAATATCCCCGCTTTATGTAAAACTGAGGCCCAATGATAAAACTGAAGATTGGGTACTGCCCACCCACCTCTCTCTTTTGGCAATGTTAAAAATGTAAGCGCTCTCCAAGGGTGGCAGTTAGCCCAAATGAACCTGGAAAATAAATGATTCATAGTGATAAACCACGAGCTGCAGACGCTCAAAGGAATAGCCCTAAAAAAATATAGAATCTTTGGTAAAAAGAGCATTTTGATAGCATTACATCTCCCCACCATCGTAAGTTTAAGGTTCTCTAGTCGATTGAATTCAATTTTAAATTTGGAGAGTAAATGATTCAGATTATTTTCTGTAATCTTCGAAACATCTGCCGTAACTTCAACTCCCAAATATACTGCACTCCGTACCACTCGAGAATCATTCATCTGGAGTCCTTTGCCAGCCAAAACTTGAGTCTTGTTTGAATTCAGGCGGTAACCGGAAAGCTTCCCAAAAATATCAGCTTCTTTTTCAATTTCCAATATCATAGTACTCCCCCCATTGCTCTGCACTCCTGAAATCGGGTTGTTACATTTGATCTTTCTGACTAGCGGATCAATATATAGTGCAAACAATAAGGGGGAGCACGGGCATCCCTGACGGGTCCCCCTGCTGATCAACACCGGGTCCGACATCTCTCCCATTATTGATATTCTTGCCACAGGGTCTTTATACATTATTTCAATAGCGGTGATAAAGCCTTCCCCCAACCCTCTGCTCTTTAAAGTTGCCCACAAAAACGACCAGGAGACCCTATCAAAGGCCTTCTCCGCATCAAACAGGATAAGCCCGATAGGGTCCCCCGTAATTCCTTTCTCATCAAATGGAGCAATAACCCTCTGAATATGATCTATTGTACTACGTCCCGGTACAAATCCATGCTGGGTTGGAGAAACCAATTTCTTAATAATAGTCATCAATCGTTTAGCCAAAATTTTGGCATATACTTTGACGTCGCTATTTACTAGAGTGATAGGATGGTAAGACCCCATCTCTCTCACCGGTTTACCTTTCTTAGGGAATATAACAATATTAGCTGATCCCCAAGCCCCAGGAGCTCCTCGCCCAGCCTGAACTTCCAAAAACACATCCTTCATTAATTCCTGTATGGGGGGGCAAAGATTTTGTAGAATTCACCTGGGATGGCGTCTGTTCCTACCGCCTTTCCGTTTGCCAGTGAACTAATAGCGCCCTGAATTTCATCTGCTGGTATAGGTGCATCTAACGCTTCCCTCTCCTCTGTTGACAATCTATCACAAGAAATCCCCGCTAAATAGTTCTGTATTGCTTCCTCCTCATTACTAATGTCATCCATATAAAGCTTCTGATAAAACTGTTGAAAGGTGGCACGTATTTCTGGAGACTGAGTAACTAACCTTAACCCGGGATCATCTATTTCAAGTATCCCCCCATGCGTTATCCGCTGTCTAGTCCGGACAGCCAAAAGGTGACCCACTCTCTCATTACATTCATACATTTTGGTTCGCCAAGCACAGTATTTCCCCGCAGCCTTGTTAGCCGAGAGATCCATAATTGTAGATTTGACTAAAGCCACCTTAATTTGTACCTGCTCTACCTCTCCCTTATTTGTAAGTGCCTGTACTAATTGGGTTTCTGCTTCACTCAATTTCCGATATTGTTCCTGGAGATATCTTTTCTCTTTTGCCTGCGAAGCCCACCCATACCTCAGTGTTTCCCCTCTTATCCCAGCTTTGAGTGCATCCCATATTGTCCCCAGCTGCGCGTTTCCCCTATTCTCCTCTATAAATCTCGGAATCCACTCCCTCATGTGTTGGATATAATCTTCCTCATACAGAAGCGCTCTATTGAAGGTCCAATGAGATATGGAAGGTTTTAATGTTTGAAGCGAGATTTCTAATACTAGCGGATTGCGATCAGACATCACCCAGGGGAATTTAACTATGCTGGACCTCGTTAACACCTCCTGGGACACAAAAAAATAATCCAACCAAGCATGAGTTTGGTGGGGGGCTGAAAATAATGTACATTCCACATCTTGAGTTTCTAATGTAGCCCATGCATCAAAAAGTCCATGCGTATTACATAAATTAATTAATGCCTTGAAAACTTTAGGCTTACAACCATGATATGACCGCTCGCCTAATTTCATATTCTCATTATTTAAATTTACATTAAAATCCCCACATATGATCAAAGGCAGCGGCCAGCCAACCAATTCCACATTCAGCCAGTCAAATAAGGCAGGCTCATCAAACACTGATCCGTAGACAGAACATAATGTAAAAGAGTAATTATTGGTACAGCATTGAGTAACAACCCATCTACCAAATTGGTCTGATTGTGAACGTGGGAATCTAAAACCTTTTTTGCTATCCAAAACCGCAACCCCTCTTGTGCGTGTTCCCTGGGTTGTGGCAGAAATCAATTGATATCCCGCTAGCTCAGCTATCCTTTGTCTGTCTGCTTCGATATGAGTCTCTTGGAGACAGACTATGTCCGCCTTTAAATAATGCATATCCTCGTTAATCCTACGTTTCTTCAAGGGATTATTCAGGCCACATATGTTAACTGAGGCAATCCTCAACTTACCCAGTACCATTTATAGTGCAAAGCAGGTCCGATCTGTTCCTGTTCCTGCTTCCTACTGATACTAACTCATCAAATGTAACTGGCTGGATCAGCTCCGCCCCTAAACCCACCCCATCCCCCCTCCACCCCAGTCCCCCCCTCGACCCACCCCCCCCTATCCTCTTTCCCTAGGCAAAAAAGGTCCATGGACCCTTGTGATGCCTCCTGCATAAAGCTGCTCCCCGCCACCACTCATCCCGCTCCACCCCAAAAGAAACAGCCCTGAAAACCCCCCCAAGTGATTACAGAAAATAGAGAACAAACAAAATTTAGCCAGATTCATCACAGTTAACCTTCGATCATCCCCCAGTTACCCCTCAGGTCCGTTCATGCTCCTAGTCTCAGAGATTTCCTGCAAAAAGTCTTGAGCCTGTATCTCCAAAGAGAATACTCTAGTAGTTCCCTTGTGTATGATTTTAAGTCGTGCCGGGCTGAGTAAATAGGTCTCGCATCCTATCTTTTGAAATGACAAAATTAGCTGGCTGAGCCTCCACCTTCTTTCCACTGTAATGTGGCAGAAATCTGGCCTGACAAAGAAGGTGTGGCCTTCAGCCGAGCGTTGCGATTCTGGTCGGGCCTTGTCAAACACTGCTTGCCGGAGGAGGAAATTCCCCCCAAAAATTAGTATAGCTCTGGGTTTCTCATTCACCTCATTCTGCCCCTGCTTTTTCTTAAGCATAAGTGGAAAGCGATGTACGCGCTACACCTCAGTATCCCAGTCCCACTGTGCGAGTTCGGGAAAACCACCCTTCAGCAAGCGCAACACAAATCCTCTAATATCCACTCCCTCTGCATTTTCTGGGATACCAAGAAGTCTTAAATTGTTGCGCCGTTGGCGATTTTCAAAGTCTTCTAGCTTACACATCACGTCCATCATCCGCGCTTCATTTGATGTGGCTTGTCGAGCTGAGTTCTCTGTTCCAGCCTCTAATGCTACCACCCGTTCTTAAAGAACCTTAGTTCTCTCTGCAATCTCAGCACATGATTTATTCACTTTCCTAATGGCACCTTGAAGCTTCTTTGTTGCAAGATGGGCCCACTTATGCTCCTGTCTAGCTTCCCCCTGCATCTGTTTTAGGGTTGAATATATCAAACTCATCGAGGGAGAAGATTCTGCATCAGTCATAGGGTGATCAGGCTGACTCTTGAGGCCTTCTGCAAGGTCCACATCATTGTATCCACCATCTTCTGTTAGAAACTGAGGTGTTCGAATAGTCCCATTTTAGCTGGCTAGAGCAGCTATGATTTGATCCTTATTGCCCAGCTCCGCGCATTTTCCCACTTTGGATTCTCCTTCTTCTTTTTGCTAGAGAAGGCAAGCGTTTTTGAGTGCTAGTATTGGAAAGAGAGCTATCTGAATCCGTACCTGAGTTATCCAATTCTTAAATTTCCCCTTCACTGGGATTGGATAGCTCAGAGTCTTCGTTTAAGGAAAATATTTTTTCTCCACATTCTGGGGTTCCCCCAACCTTGCCCCGAATAACAATGGATTTGGGCTCTTTTGTTGAGCTGCCATCCATAACCTTCTCCACGCTATAGTGATTGTCTACCATTATGGCTTCAAGTCCCCCTGCACCACCCTGTACAGGAACACAGACCCCCATAGCGGCCACACTGGTACTCACGTTGTCCACTGGAGGGTCGATGTTCTCCTCTGCCAGCACTGTCAGTATCCCTCTATTCGAGGTAGAAGTTTCCTCTTTCTCCGCTTTATTCCCCTTTTCCTTCAATTTCCCTTGAAAATCACCTGCTCCTTGCTTTTGGATTTCCCTGCCTCCGCCACCTTACTTCCTGCTAAGGGAGTAGCGTCTTCCGCTTTCCTCCCAATCTGAGTTTTCCGCAAAGCCGGCGGGCCCCTGAGACTCCCTGCAGCACCACCTCCTATCGCGCCACTCTCCACATGGTCCCGCTGAAGCTTCGGCTGCTTTGGAGGCATCCTGCAAAGGGGAGACAAAATCCAGCATCCCCCGCCGTACCAGCCGAGAAGCGCCTTCAACGCGGCTTGAGCCAACAAGTAAGTAAATCGGGTTGCTGCTCCTGGCAGCCTCCTTCCTTGTAGCCGCTTTCCGCCATCCACCATTAGAGGGGTGATCATCTAGATAGCAAGGGGTTTACAAGTTTAAGCCATGGAGCGAAAGATGAGTGGCTTCCAGCAGCACTCACACAGCCGCCATCTTGCCTGGTATCAGTGTCTTTTGTTTTTTTAAGGTAAATTCACATTCATGCAACATTATATTACATAATAATATTAAAATACATTGAAATGAATGACGACTCAATTGCTGATGCATGTTGTTCCTATACAATATTGAGTTTACCCTGTATCAGATTTAAAATACACCTTCATAAAACTGTCGTTGAAAGTAATATTGTGCAAGCAGATATTGTATTTCTTAGTCAAAGTATATTTTAAATATCTGTTCCTGCATTACAAGAATAATATGTGTTTGTGTATTCTTTGGAAAATGAGAAAAAATTAAAGAGTAGGAAAAACATAAATTAGATATATGAATGCTGACCATTTTTTACACTCTATCCTTCACTTTCCACGACACCAATTTTAGGGATTCATAAATGGATCTTAGTAGGTTAATTTAAGTCAGAGGTTCAGGCGACTAAGGAATTTGTTTGAGTTTATTGTTGGGTGCCAATAAACATGTTTGGGCAAGTTCAAAACAAGGAAATGAAAGCATCGCAAAATTTAATTCAACATTTTCCACTCAGCATGTCCTGTGAAAAGAGTTTTGTCATTAGAAAAAATATATTTCATCCTTTTAAATAAAAAAATGACTGCCTAATCGATGCTAAGGGAAGCAATATTAAAAATATCTCCACTGACCACAATACCAACGTGGGCCAACAACGTGCAACACTTTTGTTCATTAGCAACTAGGTGCCACTCTCTGATACTGTGCACTTGGAACTCAGAACCAGAGTTGATGCGCTCACCGGAGCGAAAGCGGCACTCTTCCACTTCAAAATGCATCAGTCACCCTAGGCTGAAAGGAGGATGGCTTTGGAGAGCTGGCGCTTATTTGATGCAATCAGTCAGTACAAAGAAGCCATGAGATGAGGATAGAGAACTGTGGCTAATAATTTTAGGCGTACAGGATCTAGGAAGTATGAATGAACCTAAGGAGACACAGTGCAGGGACTTTAATGAGAGATTGAAGGAACAAAGGCTCTTCTGAAGGGATAGGAACATGGGTCAGCTGAAGGAGTAAATCTTTGAAGAGATCCAGTGGCGGCTGGTATTTACCGGCAGTGAGGGGGGTCACGGGGGAGAGGGGGGATGGATCGGAAAATAAAAATACCCTTACCTGTCTGTCACCTCCTCCTCCTCTCGGTCCTTTTCACCTGCAGGGCAGTAAGCAGGATGCACCCGGCTCCCAGCCTCTAGATAGCCAATCACAATGTGGCAGTACAGTGTTGTGATTGTTCTGAGCGACGTGGATCAGCGTTCAGCCAGAGGATGGGAGGTTGGACATGTTCTCCATGCAGGCTGTAATGTAGCCTGCATGGAGAACTTACAAAGTGTGGATGATGTTTTGACCGGCCCGAGAGACCTGACCAAAGCGTCATGCGCACTAGGAGTGGGAAAACCTCTCCTCCCCTCCCTGCTCTGTGAGCAGAGCAGCCCCGCCCCAGGTGAGCAAGGACGTAAAAATAAAATGATAATAACAATGAGTTATTATTATTTCATTTTTACATTTTTGAGTGGAGTGAGGCTCCTCCGCCTTAGCGGAGGAGCTGCCACTGAAGAGATCATGGATCCTGAGGGCCATTGATTTGAGGTTATGTAATAGCGATTGGCAAGCTCAACCAGTCTACCTGGCTAGATACAGTGGCTGTACAGCAGAAAGCTTCCGGTAAATGGTAGGCCCATTTGAGAAAGATAAAAAATCCAGTATAGCCCTTCTTATCATGAACAGAGTACGTAATTCCCCATAGGACCAACTCAGCATGTTCCCTGCATACTTCGATATTATCTTATAGGGGTGCTACAGCAAATTAAATGTAGTAGGCTGAAAAATGATGCAGAATAGAATGAATTAAAAAAATTGTCTTGATGCTGGCATCATTAGTTATCTTTATAGAGCATAGCATAAAAACCGGACAGATAACCTTGAAATAAATGGATAGTTAAACTTACTGGTTCCTTAACAAACAATGCAGATGTAATAACTTTTTATGTAATCCAATTAGGAATGATTGTGTTGGGTGCCTCAGTTCTGGTCTGATTTCTAACGGAGGGGTTCTCAGTTTCCCCTTGGCTAGGAGCTCCTAACTGGGGGTACACACAGTAATTAGATTGTTTAGATTCCACAATTATTGATGACAGGCTTCATGTGATTAGTATGTAAATTATGTGAGAGCAGGCACAGATGCTGATCTGGGCACTTCCTAGACCAGTGTCGGACAAGTAAGTGGGCTTGCACAATCAAGTTATTTAATACTTCTATCCTGGAATCAATTCCCGACACAAACAGGTGTTTAAGAGATTAACTTGAACCAATAATTTCTTTCAGTGCAATTTTAGGGATTGCACAATTGTTTGTAGAGATGACAAAAGCATCGGCCAGGACTTCTGTGTACCTTGGTTTCTGAGGATCTCAACTCCTCGTTCTCAAAGCATGATCTGCCCACTTTCAGGATTGTAGCATGCTCCTGGCGAGAGTTATCATACAGCCAATACATCTTCAGTTCAGGTCAGGCATTTGTTTCCTGGGCCTGTTACATTTTTTTTGGGGGGGGGGGAAGGCACCTTTTGCAGATCAAGCGCCTGTATGACTGAGTTAATTTCAGAACTCATCTTCAGGGACCATTTTGGTTTCACTGATTCCATATTTGGTCCAGGTTCTATCAATTGGTCTTCTGGTGTTCCACTCTCTTGATGGTTCTTCAAGACTGAGGCCTCTGATTGCTACATAGGTTTGGTGCCCCTCTTGCCCCCCTATCTTCCCTTGAGTTGGTTGTGAATTTTATCTTCTTGATTGGCTCAGCTTGAGGTCAGAAATCCCATTAATGCTGGGTTATTTGCAACCTTGTTAGATCACTCTCTAGGCTGAGCTCTTGTTGGTCACTCTTTCCCAGGGTTGACTTTGTGGCTTCTGAACAAAATTATTCACTTCCTTTTGGTTTAAATAATTTAAAAATTGTTGGCTTTGATCTATTCGACTCTAAGTGCATTAATGATTTCTTAGGGGGACATGTGGGGCTTATTCCCGAACTTTCCCTTGATTTAATGTATCCTGGCATTTTCTGTTTTCTGAGTGTTGGCCCCAGGCTTCCTCTTTGCCTTCCTGATTCCATTTTCACTGACTGAACAGAATGGGGGTCAAGTCTTGTGTAGATTTGCTGACATAAGGAAAGTTTGAGGTAGGTAGCTTTATGCTTAATTAACCGTCCACTCTATCTACAGCTTGTAATTCACAGTCCAGTTTGAACATTCTACACCCTTATTTGTGTAGAATGCTGAAATGACCCCTTTTGGAAGGTGGCTTATCAGTAGGTGCAGGTAGGTATCTACAGCTAGTAATAACACTACAATCACAAATAAAGGCCAGTCAAGTCTCAATAACTTAATAATTGCTCAACCCTTGGGTGCTTGTCTGATGAACAGTCCAGCTTAAATTAGGAGATAGGTGTGTAAAGCATTTAATATCACCAAAACAGTAAATAAGTAAAAGATACAACAAAATAAAAATTCCAACACCAATTTACAAAAAGAGAGACTATGTTAATCTTTGCATTGACATAAAAATGACAAAAAATCCAATGTAGGAAACCAGAGATATGTGTTTTTAAAGTTTAAATAAAAAAATGTGCTTTCTAGCTCCTAAAAGAGAAAAGCACCAACTGCGGTCATCTGGTCGAGTTGGACTGGAAAAAAGTCAATGTTTCAGGACAACCGTGATGGAGCGCTGGTCAGCTGCGATAAGTGGTAGGGCCCAGTCATGTTTTTACCTTCTGACTTAGTCACTTTTTTGGAGCTTTTTCTCTCGACGTTGAGCGATTGGGTCCTCAGATCTGGATTTTTGTTAGACAACGCCATCCTGCTGCATTGCAAGGACGCAGTGAGTCCTGGAGATCTTTGTTTTCACCATTGATGATGTGGAGCTCCAGACCTTTCAGCAGGGCAAACCTGCATGGTCAGGCTGAGTCGCGGTTCGACATCCCTGGCTTGACTCTTGCCATCAATGCAGGTCTTCTCATGGAGCTTTTTCTCAAAAGTTGGTAAAAAGTTCACAAATTTTCAGATCTTCCTCTGAAACATTTCTTGAGTGTAAGACATGGTCCACATCACCAGTCAAGGGTTCAGAATCAGAAGTTCTGGTTTTCCTCTTGGGGTCAGGGATCCCAACTCCCACAAAGCACCTGGTTAAGCCAAGTAAAATCCAGGTGAAGCTGGTCAGCTGGAGTTGTTCTTGTTGTGGATGTTGTAGGTAGCTTCCTCTGGCACTTTTCTACCTGCTGATGATAAGGGAGTCCACTCCTTTATCTTTTAAGACAAAGTCCTCTTGTTGTGGAGCCTTGAGAGTGCAGCAGGTGTAGTCCTTCTGAGTGCAGTCCTCTCTTGTGCAGCCGAACGGTTCAGCAGGGCATTTACTTCTTCTCCGGATATCTTGAGGCAGGGATCTGATGTTCATTGCAGCTGTTCTATATTAATTCCACATTCTGTCTGGCAAGGGGGGGCACCCCAACCAATTGGGTTCAAGTTGCCATCCTCTGTTATGCCCACTTGCTGGGAAGTGTGGTGCATTTCTGTCGCAAAATGAACATCTCAACAAAAATCAAAATGGAGAAAATCTGTCCTTGGAGTTCAGGTCTGGCTCACCCAACCCACAGGTGTGGCTAACTTTTCCCTACAGTCCCCTTCCAGCCCCTCTCCTAATCTATATTAAGGCACTCCCAGCTGGCTGGGGATCAATTAAGTGGGGCTTTTTAACACCTAATCAGCTTGGCTCAGGCTGTCAAAGGCTGGTCAATCTGAAGAGGCTGCAACAGGGTTGCTTTAGGTAACTTCAAGAAAGTAAGTTCGAAAACTACTTTCCTGTAGCAGTTCTAATAAATTTGACCATGGCAAGTTGTTGGATGTATTGTTAACTATTATTTTGATACTTTGACTTAAGTTGTTAGCTCACTCCTGTGAAAATTTTGACTTTCTTAAACTTTAATAAAGCCTTCCCATGTTAGCCTATAGAGCTAGCAGCACTACAATGGGGAAAAACTACTTAGGCTGTGTTGGACTTGGCCCTTTTTGCAGGGTCATCCCTGAACTTTTTGCCTTCCTCCTAGCCATTTTTCTGACATGGTGTTGGTTGTTTTAGGACTCAGGGCACTTTAGCACTGCTGTTCAGTGTAAAGTGCGTGTGCCGTCTGTGATAAACATGGTAAGGATTGGTCTACACCTGTTTGGCATATTTAATTTACCTGTCAGTCCCTTGTAAAGTGGTATCTCATATACCCGGGCTGGTAAATTAAATGCTACTGGTGGGCTTGCAGCGCTGATTACGCCACACACCAAAGTAGCCTTTCAAACCTGTCTCAGGCCTCTGCCATTGCAGGGCCTGTGCGCGCAGTGTTACTGCCGCTGTGGCGTGGCACCTAAAGTGTGTGCCATGTCTGTGACCCCCCTTTTACTGCATGCCAGTCACCCCTAAGGTAGGCCCTAGCTAGCCCTATGGGCAGGGTGCATTGTAGGTAAAAGGTAGGACATGTACCTTAAGTGTGTGTCATGTCCTGGTAGTGACAAATAGCCATTTTGGTTTCTCACTGCTAGCATTGGGGATTCCCTGATAAGTGTTTCAGTGGTAATTCCTGATATCAGAGGAGCAGCATGGTCAAGTTTGGTATATTTGGAATAGTGATAATAAATGCTACGCAATGGTGTGCGCAGATTTATTATCACTATTTTAGAAATGCCACTTCTAGAAGTTGGCATTTCTGTGTGCTATCTGTCTGCCTGCCTGATGTGGATTGCTTGTCTGGCTTTGGAGTGACAGGGGCTGGTGAAGTGTGTGTAGCTCCAGGAGGGGCAGGGTGAGTCAGCGCTAGGCTGAATAGGGCATCTGCATTTGGAGTAGTGGGTGGAGTAGTCCCCTGACCCTGAATAGGTCTGTGCCTGCCTAGGTGAATACTGGCTCCGCTCCCCTGTGGTGTGTCTGATGGCAGAGCCCCCAGCTCACAAAGGAGGGTGTGAGCACTGTACACAAAGTGCTTCTACACCCCCCAGAACGAGTTGAGACTGGTTCCCCCAAGCCCTGTGCCAGGGCAGACAAAGGAAAACTGGGTATAAATATTGGGGCTGTGACCCCATGAAAATGTTGTGCTTCCTTGTGCTTAGGGGAGGTGCTGCTGCTGGGCCCCAGGAGGAGCCGCCACAAGGGACTGCCTCCCTGCTGGAAGGCCCTGTGTGCTGGCCTGCCTGGGCCCAGCTTTTCCCCTTGAACTTTCAGGACTCTAGAGCCTTGTGAGCGCTGCACCTTGGGCCTGTTATTCCAGGAGGGGAAGAGGAGCGTGCGTGCCTTGCAGCGGGCTGCTGCAGTGTCTACAGGGGGAATCCCGGCATGGGTCTGTCTGTGGTGTGCCTAGAGCTTGGGGTACCACTTGAGGGTCCACAGGAGGCTATATTGGCCTAATTTGATGTTGCATAATGTATTTATGCTGATGCCTAATGCCATGGTATGATGTTTTAGGATAGTGCCTATTGCGTAATGAGTTTATGCATATGAGGTTTATGACCCATGTGTTTTATGCCTAATTGTGATGCAGACATAATGTGTTTATGTTGCCCATGCTAATGCTGAGGTCATTATTCTGCCAGTAGTTACTGGTTGTGCGTTATGTGTTACTAGTGCTTCTAAAAGGTTCTGACAGGGGCCCTATTGGCCCTGTCCTGTATATATAATCCCCTGTAAATTACTACCTGGTGCCAGTTGGCGCGGTGTATATGTGTGATTAGGATTCTAATGTGTTTTGGATAATACAAAGGCTATTTTTTATATAACCTTGTGTGTAGTTTCTTTTGTAGTGTGCCTAGTGTGTTGCTGCTGTGTGTGTGTTGTGCAAACGCTTTACACATTGCCTCTGGGATAAGCCTGACTGCTCGTGCCGAGCTACCAAGGGGGTGAGCAGGGGTTATCTTCAGCGTGTAACTCAATTGCCCTGACTAGAGTGGTGGTTTCTGCCTGGCATTGGCGCATGCCCTAGCCAACCAGAAATCCCATTTCTAACAGGCTGTATTTCCCTCACCAGAGCAAATAAAACATATTTTAGAATGTCCCTGCTCTTTATAACATGGCAACCTACTCTTGAAGCAACTAGGGCAGATCTCAGGGGTAGTTTTGGACTTTGGAGGTACTTTTAATTCCATAGTCAACTTTGGACACAGTTTTATTTTAAAATTAGCGTGCAGTGCAGGGCTGGCTTTGAAATGATATGAAAAATGATTTGTAATTACACCAATTACCATATACCTTTTAAGGACAGAGCACCTGGCCCTGTGCCTGGTTAGCAGGACCCAGGGCACTTTCAGAGACAGTAACCACCAGTATCAGTCAAAAAAATTAAGGCGATCAGGGCAAAAAGGATGACTTTCCTACAACCCCAGCTGTGTCTAGCGGAGAAAACATCAGGACAGCAAGATTAAAACTATGGGGGATACTTTCAGCCCTGTGGCTGCAGAATAGTTTTTTGTACAGGGTCTATGCTCACCTGGTGTCACACCCATTGTTCCTGGGTCTGTCTGTGGTGTGCCTAGAGCTTGGGGTTCCACTTGAGGGTCCACGGGAGGCTATATTGGCCTAATTTGATGTTGCATAATGTATTTATGCTGATGCCTAATGCCATGGTATGATGTTTGAGGATAGTGCCTATTGCGTAATGAGTTTATGCATATGAGGTTTATGACCCATGTGTTTTATGCCTAATTGTGATGCAGACATAATGTGTTTATGTTGCCCATGCTAATGCTGAGGTCATTATTCTGCCAGTAGTTACTGGTTGGGCGTTATGTGTTACTAGTGCTTCTAAAAGGTTCTGACAGGGGCCCTATTGGCCCTGTCCTGTATATATAATCCCCTGTAAATTACTACCTGGTGCCAGTTGGCGCGTTGTCTATGTGTGATTATGATTCTAATGTGTTTTGGATAATACAAAGGCTATTTTTTATATAACCTTGTGTGGAGTTTCTTTTGTAGTGTGCCTAGTGTGTTGCTGCTGTGTGTGTGTTGTGCAAACGCTTTACACATTGCCTCTGGGATAAGCCTGACTGCTCGTGCCGAGCTACCAAGGGGGTGAGCAGGGGTTATCTTCAGCGTGTAACTCAATTGCCCTGACTAGAGTGGTGGTTTCTGCCTGGCATTGGCGCATGCCCTAGCCAACCAGAAATCCCATTTCTAACAGGCTGTATTTCCCTCACCAGAGCAAATAAAACATATTTTAGAATGTCCCTGCTCTTTATAACATGGCAACCTACTCTTGAAGCAACTAGGGCAGATCTCAGGGGTAGTTTTGGACTTTGGAGGTACTTTTAATTCCATAGTCAATTTTGGACACAGTTTTATTTTAAAATTAGCATGCAGTGCAGGGCTGGCTTTGAAATGATATGAAAAATGATTTGTAATTACACCAATTACCATATACCTTTTAAGGACAGAGCACCTGGCCCTGTGCCTGGTTAGCAGGACCCAGGGCACTTTCAGAGTCAGTAACCACCAGTATCAGTCAAAAAAATTAAGGCGATCAATGCAAAAAGGATGACTTTCCTACAACCCCAGCTGTGTCTAGCGGAGAAAACATCAGGACAGCAAGATTAAAACTATGGGGGATACTTTCAGCCCTGTGGCTGCAGAATAGTTTTTTGTACAGGGTCTATGCTCACCTGGTGTCACACCCATTGTTCCTGGGTCTGTCTGTGGTGTGCCTAGAGCTTGGGGTTCCACTTGAGGGTCCACGGGAGGCTATATTGGCCTAATTTGATGTTGCATAATGTATTTATGCTGATGCCTAATGCCATGGTAAGATGTTTTAGGATAGTGCCTATTGCGTAATGAGTTTATGCATATGAGGTTTATGACCCATGTGTTTTATGCCTAATTGTGATGCAGACATAATGTGTTTATGTTGCCCATGCTAATGCTGAGGTCATTATTCTGCCAGTAGTTACTGGTTGGGCGTTATGTGTTACTAGTGCTTCTAAAAGGTTCTGACAGGGGCCCTATTGGCCCTGTCCTGTATATATAATCCCCTGTAAATTACTACCTGGTGCCAGTTGGCGCGTTGTATATGTGTGATTATGATTCTAATGTGTTTTGGATAATACAAAGGCTATTTTTTATATAACCTTGTGTGGAGTTTCTTTTGTAGTGTGCCTAGTGTGTTGCTGCTGTGTGTGTGTTGTGCAAACGCTTTACACATTGCCTCTGGGATAAGCCTGACTGCTTGTGCCGAGCTACCAAGGGGTGAGCAGGGGTTATCTTCAGCGTGTAACTCAATTGCCCTGACTAGAGTGGTGGTTTCTGCCTGGCATTGGTGCATGCCCTAGCCAACCAGAAATCCCATTTCTAACAGGCTGTATTTCCCTCACCAGAGCAAATAAAACATATTTTAGAATGTCCCTGCTCTTTATAACATGGCACCCTACTCTTGAAGCAACTAGGGCAGATCTCAGCGGTAGTTTTGGACTTTGGAGGTACTTTTAATTCCATAGTCAACTTTGGACACAGTTTTATTTTAAAATTAGCGTGCAGTGCAGGGCTGGCTTTGAAATGATATGAAAAATGATTTGTAATTACACCAATTACCATATACCTTTTAAGGACAGAGCACCTGGCCTTTGTGCCTGGTTAGCAGGACCCAGGGCACTTTCAGAGTCAGTAACCACCAGTATCAGTCAAAAAAATTAAGGCGATCAGGGCAAAAAGGATGACTTTCCTACAACCCCAGCTGTGTCTAGCGGAGAAAACATCAGGACAGCAAGATTAAAACTATGGGGGATACTTTCAGCCCTGTGGCTGCAGAATAGTTTTTTGTACAGGTTCTATGCTCACCTGGTGTCACACCCATTGTTCCTGGGTCTGTCTGTGGTGTGCCTAGAGCTTGGGGTTCCACTTGAGGGTCCACGGGAGGCTATATTGGCCTAATTTGATGTTGCATAATGTATTTATGCTGATGCCTAATGCCATGGTATGATGTTTTAGGATAGTGCCTATTGCGTAATGAGTTTATGCATATGAGGTTTATGACCCATGTGTTTTATGCCTAATTGTGATGCAGACATAATGTGTTTATGTTGCCCATGCTAATGCTGAGGTCATTATTCTGCCAGTAGACTGGTTGTGCGTTATGTGTTACTAGTGCTTCTAAAAGGTTCTGACAGGGGCCCTATTGGCCCTGTCCTGTATATATAATCCCCTGTAAATTACTACCTGGTGCCAGTTGGCGCGGTGTATATGTGTGATTATGATTCTAATGTGTTTTGGATAATACAAAGGCTATTTTTTATATAACCTTGTGTGGAGTTTCTTTTGTAGTGTGCCTAGTGTGTTGCTGCTGTGTGTGTGTTGTGCAAACGCTTTACACATTGCCTCTGGGATAAGCCTGACTGCTCGTGCCGAGCTACCAAGGGGTGAGCAGGGGTTATCTTCAGCGTGTAACTCAATTGCCCTGACTAGAGTGGTGGTTTCTGCCTGGCATTGGTGCATGCCCTAGCCAACCAGAAATCCCATTTCTAACAGGCTGTATTTCCCTCACCAGAGCAAATAAAACATATTTTAGAATGTCCCTGCTCTTTATAACATGGCAACCTACTCTTGAAGCAACTAGGGCAGATCTCAGCGGTTGTTTTGGACTTTGGAGGTACTTTTAATTCCATAGTCAACTTTGGACACAGTTTTATTTTAAAATTAGCGTGCAGTGCAGGGCTGGCTTTGAAATGATATGAAAAATGATTTGTAATTACACCAATTACCATATACCTTTTAAGGACAGAGCACCTGGCCCTGTGCCTGGTTAGCAGGACCCAGGGCACTTTCAGAGTCAGTAACCACCAGTATCAGTCAAAAAAATTAAGGCGATCAGGGCAAAAAGGATGACTTTCCTACAACCCCAGCTGTGTCTAGCGGAGAAAACATCAGGACAGCAAGATTAAAACTATGGGGGATACTTTCAGCCCTGTGGCTGCAGAATAGTTTTTTGTACAGGTTCTATGCTCACCTGGTGTCACACCCATTGTTCCTGGGTCTGTCTGTGGTGTGCCTAGAGCTTGGGGTTCCACTTGAGGGTCCACAGGGAGGCTATATTGGCCTAATTTGATGTTGCATAATGTATTTATGCTGATGCCTAATGCCATGGTATGATGTTTTAGGATAGTGCCTATTGCGTAATGAGTTTATGCATATGAGGTTTATGACCCATGTGTTTTATGCCTAATTGTGATGCAGACATAATGTGTTTATGTTGCCCATGCTAATGCTGAGGTCATTATTCTGCCAGTAGTTACTGGTTGTGCGTTATGTGTTACTAGTGCTTCTAAAAGGTTCTGACAGGGGCCCTATTGGCCCTTTCCTGTATATATAATCCCCTGTAAATTACTACCTGGTGCCAGTTGGCGCGGTGTATATGTGTGATTATGATTCTAATGTGTTTTGGATAATACAAAGGCTATTTTTTATATAACCTTGTGTGGAGTTTCTTTTGTAGTGTGCCTAGTGTGTTGCTGCTGTGTGTGTGTTGTGCAAACGCTTTACACATTGCCTCTGGGATAAGCCTGACTGCTCGTGCCGAGCTACCAAGGGGGTGAGCAGGGGTTATCTTCAGCGTGTAACTCAATTGCCCTGACTAGAGTGGTGGTTTCTGCCTGGCATTGGCGCATGCCCTAGCCAACCAGAAATCCCATTTCTAACAGGCTGTATTTCCCTCACCAGAGCAAATAAAACATATTTTAGAATGTCCCTGCTCTTTATAACATGGCAACCTACTCTTGAAGCAACTAGGGCAGATCTCAGGGGTAGTTTTGGACTTTGGAGGTACTTTTAATTCCATAGTCAACTTTGGACACAGTTTTATTTTAAAATTAGCGTGCAGTGCAGGGCTGGCTTTGAAATGATATGAAAAATGATTTGTAATTACACCAATTACCATATACCTTTTAAGGACAGAGCACCTGGCCCTGTGCCTGGTTAGCAGGACCCAGGGCACTTTCAGAGTCAGTAACCACCAGTTTCAGTCAAAAAAATTAAGGCGATCAGGGCAAAAAGGATGACTTTCCTACAACCCCAGCTGTGTCTAGCGGAGAAAACATCAGGACAGCAAGATTAAAACTATGGGGGATACTTTCAGCCCTGTGGCTGCAGAATAGTTTTTTGTACAGGTTCTATGCTCACCTGGTGTCACACCCATTGTTCCTGGGTCTGTCTGTGGTGTGCCTAGAGCTTGGGGTTCCACTTGAGGGTCCACGGGAGGCTATATTGGCCTAATTTGATGTTGCATAATGTATTTATGCTGATGCCTAATGCCATGGTATGATGTTTTAGGATAGTGCCTATTGCGTAATGAGTTTATGCATATGAGGTTTATGACCCATGTGTTTTATGCCTAATTGTGATGCAGACATAATGTGTTTATGTTGCCCATGCTAATGCTGAGGTCATTATTCTGCCAGTAGTTACTGGTTGTGCGTTATGTGTTACTAGTGCTTCTAAAAGGTTCTGACAGGGGCCCTATTGGCCCTGTCCTGTATATATCATCCCCTGTAAATTACTACCTGGTGCCAGTTGGCGCGGTGTATATGTGTGATTATGATTCTAATGTGTTTTGGATAATACAAAGGCTATTTTTTATATAACCTTGTGTGGAGTTTCTTTTGTAGTGTGCCTAGTGTGTTGCTGCTATGTGTGTGTTGTGCAAACGCTTTACACATTGCCTCTGGGATAAGCCTGACTGCTCGTGCCGAGCTACCAAGGGGGTGAGCAGGGGTTATCTTCAGCGTGTAACTCAATTGCCCTGACTAGAGTGGTGGTTTCTGCCTGGCATTGGCGCATGCCCTAGCCAACCAGAAATCCCATTTCTAACAGGCTGTATTTCCCTCACCAGAGCAAATAAAACATATTTTAGAATGTCCCTGCTCTTTATAACATGGCAACCTACTCTTGAAGCAACTAGGGCAGATCTCAGGGGTAGTTTTGGACTTTGGAGGTACTTTTAATTCCATAGTCAACTTTGGACACAGTTTTATTTTAAAATTAGCGTGCAGTGCAGGGCTGGCTTTGAAATGATATGAAAAATGATTTGTAATAACACCAATTACCATATACCTTTTAAGGACAGAGCACCTGGCCCTGTGCCTGGTTAGCAGGACCCAGGGCACTTTCAGAGTCAGTAACCACCAGTATCAGTCAAAAAAATTAAGGCGATCAGGGCAAAAAGGATGACTTTCCTACAACCCCAGCTGTGTCTAGCGGAGAAAACATCAGGACAGCAAGATTAAAACTATGGGGGATACTTTCAGCCCTGTGGCTGCAGAATAGTTTTTTGTACAGGTTCTATGCTCACCTGGTGTCACACCCATTTTTCCTGGGTCTGTCTGTGGTGTGCCTAGAGCTTGGGGTTCCACTTGAGGGTCCACGGGAGGCTATATTGGCCTAATTTGATGTTGCATAATGTATTTATGCTGATGCCTAATGCCATGGTATGATGTTTTAGGATAGTGCCTATTGCGTAATGAGTTTATGCATATGAGGTTTATGACCCATGTGTTTTATGCCTAATTGTGATGCAGACATAATGTGTTTATGTTGCCCATGCTAATGCTGAGGTCATTATTCTGCCAGTAGTTACTGGTTGTGCGTTATGTGTTACTAGTGCTTCTAAAAGGTTCTGACAGGGGCCCTATTGGCCCTGTCCTGTATATATAATCCCCTGTAAATTACTACCTGGTGCCAGTTGGCGCGGTGTATATGTGTGATTAGGATTCTAATGTGTTTTGGATAATACAAAGGCTATTTTTTATATAACCTTGTGTGGAGTTTCTTTTGTAGTGTGCCTAGTGTGTTGCTGCTGTGTGTGTGTTGTGCAAACGCTTTACACATTGCCTCTGGGATAAGCCTGACTGCTCGTGCCGAGCTACCAAGGGGGTGAGCAGGGGTTATCTTCAGCGTGTAACTCAATTGCCCTGACTAGAGTGGTGGTTTCTGCCTGGCATTGGTGCATGCCCTAGCCAACCAGAAATCCCATTTCTAACAGGCTGTATTTCCCTCACCAGAGCAAATAAAACATATTTTAGAATGTCCCTGCTCTTTATAACATGGCAACCTACTCTTGAAGCAACTAGGGCAGATCTCAGGGGTAGTTTTGGACTTTGGAGGTACTTTTAATTCCATAGTCAACTTTGGACACAGTTTTATTTTAAAATTAGCGTGCAGTGCAGGGCTGGCTTTGAAATGATATGAAAAATGATTTGTAATTACACCAATTACCATATACCTTTTAAGGACAGAGCACCTGGCCCTATGCCTGGTTAGCAGGACTCAGGGCACTTTCAGAGTCAGTAACCACCAGTATCAGTCAAAAAAATTAAGGCGATCAGGGCAAAAAGGATGACTTTCCTACAACCCCAGCTGTGTCTTGCGGAGAAAACATCAGGACAGCAAGATTAAAACTATGGGGGATACTTTCAGCCCTGTGGCTGCAGAATAGTTTTTTGTACAGGTTCTATGCTCACCTGGTGTCACACCCATTGTTCCTGGGTCTGTCTGTGGTGTGCCTAGAGCTTGGGGTTCCACTTGAGGGTCCACGGGAGGCTATATTGGCCTAATTTGATGTTGCATAATGTATTTATGCTGATGCCTAATGCCATGGTATGATGTTTCTAGGATAGTGCCTATTGCGTTATGAGTTTATGCATATGAGGTTTATGACCCATGTGTTTTATGCCTAATTGTGATGCAGACATAATGTGTTTATGTTGCCCATGCTAATGCTGAGGTCATTATTCTGCCAGTAGTTACTGGTTGTGCGTTATGTGTTACTAGTGCTTCTAAAAGGTTCTGACAGGGGCCCTATTGGCCCTGTCCTGTATATATAATCCCCTGTAAATTACTACCTGGTGCCAGTTGGCGCGGTGTATATGTGTGATTAGGATTCTAATGTGTTTTGGATAATACAAAGGCTATTTTTTATATAACCTTGTGTGGAGTTTCTTTTGTAGTGTGCCTAGTGTGTTGCTGCTGTGTGTGTGTTGTGCAAACGCTTTACACATTGCCTCTGGGATAAGCCTGACTGCTCGTGCCGAGCTACCAAGGGGTGAGCAGGGGTTATCTTCAGCGTGTAACTCAATTGCCCTGACTAGAGTGGTGGTTTCTGCCTGGCATTGGCGCATGCCCTAGCCAACCAGAAATCCCATTTCTAACAGGCTCTATTTCCCTCACCAGAGCAAATAAAACATATTTTAGAATGTCCCTGCTCTTTATAACATGGCAACCTACTCTTGAAGCAACTAGGGCAGATCTCAGGGGTAGTTTTGGACTTTGGAGGTACTTTTAATTCCATAGTCAACTTTGGACACAGTTTTATTTTAAAATTAGCGTGCAGTGCAGGGCTGGCTTTGAAATGATATGAAAAATGATTTGTAATTACACCAATTACCATATACCTTTTAAGGACAGAGCACCTGGCCCTGTGCCTGGTTAGCAGGACCCAGGGCACTTTCAGAGTCAGTAACCACCAGTATCAGTCAAAAAAATTAAGGCGATCAGGGCAAAAAGGATGACTTTCCTACAACCCCAGCTGTGTCTGGTGGAGAAAACATCAGGACAGCAAGATTAAAACTATGGGGGATACTTTCAGCCCTGTGGCTGCAGAATAGTTTTTTGTACAGGTTCTATGCTCACCTGGTGTCACACCCATTGTTCCTGGGTCTGTCTGTGGTGTGCCTAGAGCTTTGGGTTCCACTTGAGGGTCCACGGGAGGCTATATTGGCCTAATTTGATGTTGCATAATGTATTTATGCTGATGCCTAATGCCATGGTATGATGTTTTAGGATATTGCCTATTGCGTAATGAGTTTATGCATATGAGGTTTATGACCCATGTGTTTTATGCCTAATTGTGATGCAGACATAATGTGTTTATGTTGCCCATGCTAATGCTGAGGTCATTATTCTGCCAGTAGTTACTGGTTGTGCGTTATGTGTTACTAGTGCTTCTAAAAGGTTCTGACAGGGGCCCTATTGGCCCTGTCCTGTATATATAATCCCCTGTAAATTACTACCTGGTGCCAGTTGGCGCGGTGTATATGTGTGATTATGATTCTAATGTGTTTTGGATAATACAAAGGCTATTTTTTATATAACCTTGTGTGGAGTTTCTTTTGTAGTGTGCCTAGTGTGTTGCTGCTGTGTGTGTGTTGTGCAAACGCTTTACACATTGCCTCTGGGATAACATGGCAACCTACTCTTGGAGCAACTAGGGCAGATCTCAGGGGTAGTTTTGGACTTTGGAGGTACTTTTAATTCCATAGTCAACTTTGGACACAGTTTTATTTTAAAATTAGCGTGCAGTGCAGGGCTGGCTTTGAAATGATATGAAAAATGATTTGTAATTACACCAATTACCATATACCTTTTAAGGACAGAGCACCTGGCCCTGTGCCTGGTTAGCAGGACCCAGGGCACTTTCAGAGTCAGTAACCACCAGTATCAGTCAAAAAAATTAAGGCGATCAGGGCAAAAAGGATGACTTTCCTACAACCCCAGCTGTGTCTAACGGAGAAAACATCAGGACAGCAAGATTAAAACTATGGGGGATACTTTCAGCCCTGTGGCTGCAGAATAGTTTTTTGTACAGGTTCTATGCTCACCTGGTGTCACACCCATTGTTCCTGGGTCTGTCTGTGGTGTGCCTAGAGCTTGGGGTTCCACTTGAGGGTCCACGGGAGGCTATATTGGCCGCACTAGCCAACAGCAAGGAGCACCTGAATAGAGACCTGAACATGACAGTTATCTGCTGGGGTGCCCTGGCAATGTAATCTTCCTAGGGGAGTCCTTCATGCCCCCCCAAAAAAGTGGGCATCCAAGACCCTGTCGGTGTCTGAGTCAAGCCCAGACTCAAGCCTAGCCACCTCATGCAGCCATGCTGTTTGCCGCATACTATTGGTCTGGTGTAGGTTGCTTCCCCCTCCTCCACCTCAACTCCGCACTAGCCACTCTCTGGCTCCCCTATCTATTCCAGCTGATTCGGCCCCCACTGTGTGGCTCCACGACCTCTCGGGTCCCGCTGAACTCCTTCAGCTCCTTCTCAGTGGGACGGATGGAGATGTTGGTAAAAAAAGACAAGGCAAATGTATTTCTTTATTGATTGCATTTAACTATTCCAGAAGCTCATCAACTTTAAATAGTGAGGACCAAACACAAATGGAAATGTAGGTTTGGAGATCTTCACATATGTAGATTTCCACCTATGTATCAGTGGAGATCTCTATCTGGAAGTTTGTCACCATTTCAGGACTTACATTTGCAGCTAGTTGTAGGACGTATGAGTCTCTATCCCCTTACACAAGGAGAGGAGCCTGCTATGATTCAAGTTAGGACAGTGTATTACATTTATGTTAAGATTTCCAATATACGTTTATTTGGAGAGTTCACCACTAGAAGCAGTGGAGATTTCCACAACAGTGACAAACGTCTTCACCACTGGGATGGAGAAATAAGAATGGAAGTGAATAGGGAAACACCATACACATGACCCAAATCCCAAACACCGAACACACATACATATAAATAGAACACTCACCCTAGGTTCTGCCTTCTTTTACTTGGACTGATAACTAATGCCACACAACAGCTACAGGCTCAAAATTCAGTTAACTTTGCTCATTTGAAGAGAAGTTGCACTAAGCAGAGATAGAGCTTTTGGTTAACCTTGTTGTTTTACATTACAGTGAGGAACTACATGGTCTGCCTCCATACACCCTCAGCATACTGATAAACGTGGCCCATTGGCGTAGCTCAGCATTTTGCCACCCTTCGCGGTCAAGGCATTTGCTGCCCCTCAACGTCCGCAGGTAAAAGCGAGGGGGGTCCACTGCCCCCAAATCCTGTGCTATGCCACTGACGTGGTCACATAGCAGGAGTTGAATGATTATGTTAATGCATTGATGATACAGGTGCATACCATGGGGGACCTCAAAATGAGTGGCAGAACAAGAGGAGTTTAGTAGAGGAGAATATTTTCAGGATAAAGTTGGCAAATACTCTTCCTGGAGGTAGACCTAGATGCCATCTCCTTCTCATTCCCCTAAAGTAGCCTCACCATCATTCACACTGACTTCCTACATGGTCTGTTTGGTCTAGGACACCACAGCACAAGGACTCGTAAGAATTAAATACTCCACACTTGCAACAAATCCTTATATCACCATGCATGTCTCTCACAGATAGGTAAACAAAACACATATGTCTGCCTATCTAGCAGCACAGTACACTTACTAATAACACATTGCAATTTAAATAACTTAAAATAGAGTACTTAGTACCACACATGATGAATTCTCTCTCTTCTCTTTCCTCTCTCTCCTCGTTAAATAACCATTCCTCAAAATGAGAGTAAAAGCAACAAAGACATTCACTGACAGAGTGAATCAAATATTTTCTTGATGTGTGACTTGGGGCCAGATGTACCACCAGCAAAATTGCGCCTTGCAAATTGTGACTCATTTGCGAGTCGCAATTTGCGAGGTCCAACTTGCCATGCACAACAGTGTGTTTAACACTGTTTACGATTCCCAATGGGGTCGCAAATTGCTAGGCTCATTAATACTAATGTTATATTAATGAGCCTCTCACAATTTGCGAGCCCATTGGGAATGACAGGCCCTCCCAGGTATGGTGGCCTGCTGGGCTCAGCAGACCACCATGACTGAGACTGCTTTTAAATAAAGCAGTGTTTTTTTTAAAAATGCTGCACGTTTTTCTTAAAGGAAAACTGGATGTATTTAAAAAAAAAAAAAATGAAACGTTTTCGTTTCATTTTTAAAGGGCAGGTAGTGGTCCCTGGGACCACTGCCTGCCCTTAAAAAATAATTTTGCATGCATTTGCAAAGGGGAAGGGGTCCCCTGGGGACCTCTTCCCATTTGTGAATGCATTACCACCTACTTGAAGTAGGTGGCAATTGCGAGTGTTTTGTGACCGCAAAACATTATACATGGGTTTGAGACTCGCTATTTGGAAGGGAACGCCCCTTCCAAAAAGCGAGTCTCTAAACACTTTTTTGCGAGTCGCAATTCTTTTGCAACTCGCATAATTGTGTTGGTACATGCCCAAGACAATTTTAGCATGCGCAAGCGGGTCGCTAACCCTTTTGGCCATGCTAAAATTGTTCATACATCTGGCCCCTGGTTTTTTAAGTGGGATGTTGTGATCAGTTTCACATGTCAGAAGGACTGTTTGCAATGCATTTATCTGTACTCTGTCATACTCATTCCTTTGTTTCCTTCTCACAACAGATTGATGGCGAATGATGTGCTACTGCTCATTGCCTAGTTAAATGTTGTCCTTGTGTTGTAGTGTTTGCCTTTGTCAAACCTTTCCCCAAACCCCCTTTCTCATCCATTCATCAAACCCCTAACCTTCTTCCCCTGGTCTGTGTGATTTATTGAGGTGTGTCTTGATTTACACTATCAATGGATCACACACTTGGTGGGGTGGATGTGGTGGAAGCAACACCAACTTACTGCCGGATCTTCTAAGCAATAGCCCACACCGGTCCATTACCCACCCTTGCATAAAAATTATCCATATTTTAGATATAGAATGGAGAACATCAGTCGTCAGAATCATCATTGAGCTCCCACTGTATGACTCTCTAGAGTGAATGCACAAGTGCTCAAATGTCAGCCAGATGAGACATGGATTCTACAGACAGACAGAGACACAAAATTGTTAAGCAAGAAAATGTCAAAATTTGAATCCCATAGGACAGAATGGGATATATAATTTAGAGAATGGGATAGCCATCATCGTTATGAAGGAGTAACCAGTCGGCTGAGATCTAAATCAGGCCCTAAGTCTGAACTTGGAAATCTTCACTGTCACATCATCCAGCGGCTCCCCGGCGACTATGCCTCGTCCTTGGACACCACCAGTAGCCTTGCCCCATTGAACATCTGCCCTCTCAAGGACTTTTTGCTGAAATTTCTTTTAAGCTTGAAGGTAAGTGCCCACCGGGCCCAATCCACTTTTTGTATCTGACTGGCACTCCATTGTGGTCTGCCATATGTTTGACTTTGACCCGGTATTGCTTGACTAGATGTCTGCAGCTGGCGCTTTGATCTTTTAGGTGCTAGTTTTTACCTTATATTTTAAACATTCATAACCCCAGCTCTATTGTTTGGATTTTTGTTGTTTTGATGTCAAATAATTTATTACAATTTATCTATTGATCTAAATTGGTGTGGGATACTTCTTGTGTGATCTTTTAACTTTAATTCTGTTTGTGTGCAGTATAAACACTTTAAACATTGCCTCTAAGCTAAGCCTGACTTTTTTTATGACAATATACCAGAGTGATAACCACAGGCTACTTTGGTGACTTGTGTGGTTCACTCTGACAGGGATTGTGGCAGTCTCTTTAGCAGGGTTAACACCACACTCAACCAACAACCCAATTTCTTGTAGCAGTGTATGGTGAGAGCACAAGTTATAGTTACTAGAGATTACTAGAACTATAACTGGTGAATTTCAGTGTTTTTGTTTTAGTTTAAAATGGAAATTTGTCATTGAATTTTTCACCTAATGTTGTTACTTTAACCTTTGTATTTTTCAGTGAAATGTTACGGTTTTGGCCATGCCAGTGGGTTGCTGGCCACAGGGTATGGCCGCAGGCCAACTCCCCATGGGCAGCCAACCCCATGCCATGCATGGCCTTTGCCTGGGTGTGGCGAAGAATTGGGTGCAGGGCCTAGCTACAGGCCAATCCCTTGCAGGCAGCCAACCCCATGCCATGCACAGTGTTCGGACGTGAACCACCTGGAGTTGCCTGCTGGGCCTGGCCGGCGGCAAAACCTTTCATCAACCCCATTGGCACAGCCCCTCGTTACCCCACCAAATCCCTGGAGCCAGAATTTCTTCATCTAGGTAGGTGTCTGGGTGACAATCTGAGGCATCCACCAAACAGTAAGTTGGAGGTGGTGGGTAGGACACAAGAGCCCGGCGACCAGGTGGCTCTCTGCATGTTGCTGGAGCCAGCATTGCTCCCGCGTGGCCAGAGCGGCTATTTTGTTTGCTCATGCTGGGTGGGAGCAATATGTGTTTCCCTGCCCACAAGAGTTTGGGAAAGGAAACAAAAGTGTGTTCCACCAGGCTTGAGCATGTTTAAAGTTCCCACTGAGTAAGAGTAGATATGACTTCCCTGCCTGCATTCCTGATGGGGTCCCCGGGGCATATTAAGGATCAAGGAGAGGAGCAATGCCCCTCTTCATTTATTACTGCCATTCCACCCCGGGGGATGGGGTCTCCGGGGTCTCGTAAGGCTCAGGGAAGGGGGCCACATGCCTCCCTCCTACAAAGAAATATTTTGTGACACCCAGGGGGGCCTGGCCCACACTCTTTTGTTTTTTAAATTGTGCACCCCATCAACAGGCCACTGTGTACATCCATGTGTGAGAGGGTGTTTGAGTGTCTGTATAGGTGTGTGAGTGTGTGTAAGTGGCTCTATGGGTGTATAAGTGGGTGTGTGTAAGTACATGTGTGGGTGACTTAGTGAATGTGTGAGTGGCTGTATTGGTGAGTGACTGGGTATGTCAGTGCCTGTATGGATGACTAAGTGGCTGTGTGAGTGGATATATGGGTGGGTGAGGGGGTATCTGAATGACAGTATGAGTCAATGACTTGGTGTGTAAGTGATTGTATGGGTGAACAAGTGTCTGTTTTAGTGTGTATTTGGTTAATTGAGTTGGTGTGTAAGTACCTGTATTGGAGAGTGTTTCTCTGTGTGAATGGCTGTATGGGTGAGTGAGAGGATGTGTGAGTACTTTTATGAATGTGTGAATGGGTATATAGATGGTTGTGAGGGTTTGTGAGTGAGTGTGTGAGTGCTTATATGGGTGAGTGAGTGACTGTGTTGAGAGAGTGTATGGGTGGGTGAGTGGGAGTGAGTGGTTGTATAAGTGTCTGAGTGGGTGTATGAGTACCTGTATCGGTGAGTGTGTGGTTATGTGAGTAGATGTACAATTGAGTGACTGGTTGTATGAGTGTGTGTATGTGTGAGTGAGTGGTTGTGTGAGTGTCTGCTTGAGTGAGTGGGTGTATGAGTAGCTCAATGGTTGAGTGAATGGTTGTCAGAAACTGCCTCTCTGTAGAGTTTGCTAAAATGAAGTACACTATGTAGAGAGTGTGAGAGATCCACAAAAGGCAGGTAGAGGCAAAAGTAGATAATACTAATTCTCCTGTTGTGGTAGTGAGGGTGAGTGGTTAGGCTTATCAGAGGTTAAAATCTAAAAAAGAAATCTAAATCTGTATTTGTAAAGCGCGAACTACTCACCCTTACGGGTCTCAAGGCGCTGGGGGCCGTCGTGGAAATTAAGTGAGCTATTGCCCAGAGTCACAAGGTGCTGAGCTGAGCTGCCGGCGGAGCCAGGGATTGAACCGTGAGCCCTGTGCTCCGAAGTCAGCTGCCCTGGCCGCTGCACCACACCTCTCCACAAGAGGTTAGGGTTAAGCATTTGTTGTACTCACAGAGGCAATAAATGAGACACACTCAAGAATAAATCCGAGACCAATTTGTCAAAATGACATCGATTTTTATATAATTGTTAAGACCATATACACAGTTCTAAAGAAAGTACTTTCAGAGTTACAATTTTTCAAAGTTCTAGCTTCTTTATGTGTAACATAGTATATTTTGCATCCTTGCGTGCCATAAGTATCTGTTGTTCTGTAAGATGGTATGGGGAAAACAGATTTTTGATGTTGATAAGTCACGATGGCACAAGGCCAGATCATAGTGTTTGCAATATCCATCTCAATTGCATAATAGACCTAAGTTGTGACTGCACATGTTGTAATGCAGGAATATATTTTTGAACAATATCTATCGCTGAGGACATATGGCTGGGTCTGAACTGGGTTGGTGAAGTGAGCTAAAGAAAGATGATGCATTCAACCCAGATCTGTGACTGAGGGTGAGTGTCTGAAAAGTTTCAGTGCTCCGTCCATCATCTCCTTCTCTTTGCTTTGTTCGCCCTAAGTTGTCAGGGAATGCTCAGACGTGGGTCCCTTGCCCACTTTGCCACTGGATTCAAGCTAGCCTGGCTCATGAGTGAAGTTACCCCAAAACTGGTCCCAGGATGCTTGTTTCCGGTCCAGGGAAGACCTGACTTGGCAGTTTGGCCTGGACTGTTCCCATGAGGACCAGGGTCAAGACTGATATGTATATGGCTAGGTCTGAACTGGGGTGCAGAAGTGAACTAAAGAATGATTATGGATTCAACCCAGATCTGTGACTGGGACATTAAAAAGTTTCAATGCTCCATCCATCATCTCCTTGTGTTTGCTTTGATAGGATGTTTCCCAAAGAGTATATCCTAGATCATAAGTTGGTCATATCTTTGTCAACCACTGCAAGAGCCTGTTTTAAATTAGCCCTATCAATTTTGCACAATCTTTCAGCAGCCTCCTGCTGAGAGATTTTGCATATTTCATTGTATATGTCATACAAGAAGCCCTTTTGACGTGGTTTTCGAGAACCTACCAAAAGTTTGAGACAGTGTTGAGGTTTTAGCCAGTCAAGGCACAATTTCCCAACACTGTAAGTTGCCACCATCTCCTAGTGTTCAGACTGCATGTACCATATAACAGAACTTGTTTTAAAACACTAAGGGCCTGATTCTGATGCGGGTTGGAAAGCTTCCCGACCAAATCGGTTTGGAAATGGTTTCCGACCCACTCGGATCGGGAGAGTCCGACCGACGGAGTACGATGCATCCAGATGCTTCCAGATACGATTTGGTTGGACTCCCATTGACTTCAATGGGAGCATATGTTCCTAACCGCATCATAATTGGGCCCTGGGTCGGGAAGACACGTTCCCGATCCGATTTGGAAGGAGCAAATGCCATTAGGAGGCCTTCCTAACCGCATCAGAATCAGGCCCTAGGTGGGAATGCTTTCCTAACCGCATCAGAATCAGGCCCTCAGTGTTGTCATGGCAGCATGTCTGACATATATTTGTGTCTAGTGGCCAAACTAACCACCCTTTCCAATTGGGGTCAGATGAATTTATGTGTCATCACACAGCATGGTATCTAATGTATGCTCACTTTTGTGTACATCGTTGCCAGTTTTCAAAATGTGTAAACATAGTAATTTGTGGTGTGGTCAAATGATTCATCTTGGCTATTCCAAGACATTTTGGGGCCGATTCTGATGCGGGTTGGAAAAGTTTCCCGACCGAATCGGTTGGGAAATGGTGTCCGACCCACTCGGATCGGGAAAGTCCGACCGGCGGAGTAGGATGCATCCGGATGCTTCCAGATACGATTTGGTTGAACTCCCATTGACTTCAATGGGAACATTTGTTCCTAACCGCATCAGAATTGGGCCCTCGGTCGGGAAGACACGTTCCCGATCCGATTTGGAAGGAGCAAATGCCGTTAGGAGGCCTTCCTAACCGCATCAGAATCAGGCCCTCGGTTGGGAAGCTTTTCCAACCCGCATCAGAATCGGGCCCTTAGTCTGTTGCACAGTTTTGCTCAGGAAAATCATTTGTTTTAGTATCAGGCATGCTCTAAACAAAGCTTCAGTTCCCTGAACCTGTCAGTCTTTTAACCTCCAAATAGCCTTTACATCTATAGTGTCCTTCCAAAAGTTGAAACTCTGTACAGTCAGCTGGGAAAGAAAAGAAGCAAAATATCTCAACTTGGTGTCAGTTAGCATATTCTTCTTTGCAGGTGATGGTGCAAGCCTATAAAAATATGAGGCAGGGTCTGATGTACCATAACCAGAATAATATGCAAACTTCTGTTCAAATGTTTTTGAACTACCCCGTGGTGGTGTTGGGCAATATTCCCATTGATTGTAATTATAAACAGCACGAGGAATACTTGATTTATTCAAAAATGATGACTGTAGTATTGAAAACAAAACATGCCACAATAATTAAACGTACCTTCATACAATTCATGAGAAGAAAACACAGTTGAATGCTCTAGATCTTCTATGAATTCATGCACTGTATCAAATTCCCAATCATTAGAAACATTGCCAGGGGTAATGACATTCAAAGAAATTTTGAACAAATATGGAATTTGTATAAGCTCAGTTGGGCCATACACAACATACGATACCCTATCCCAAACAATCCCATCGGGACCTGGAACAGATATAATGTTCACCAGGGAAAGGTCTCTTCGTTCTCGGTGTGATTACGAATGGGGTTTAACAGCCAAGTTTACCAGTTGTACTGCAGAGAGTTCTGGGAGGAAATGTCCATTCAGAAGCAAGAAAATGACTGTCAGAAAGGACTAGTAAAAGCAATGCAATTATAATCCAAAGATTTATCCACAGAGAAAGAAAATATATCCTTTTCAGCCGAAGATAGAGAATGACCACTTTCATCTAGAATGGATGAGGCAGTAGTGGTGGTGGTGGTGGGTCAGTTGAATCAGATGAGAAGTCATCAGAGTCAATGAAGTAGCCAGAGGCCATCCAATCTATTTTTGGCAGCTCAGTAGGTTTTGTAGAACTGGGAGATGTCTCGATCAGTGGTACATTGACATAGACCGTGTTCTTCTCAGATTTCAGAATTGAAATCTGTGTTTCTGTATTAGTTGACTGTACAGTTGTTGTAGTTGTAACAGGTAGAAGACATACATTCTTGTTGATTGTTGTCTCTAGTTGGAGAGAGGATGCTTCTACAGTTAGTAAATCTGAACTTCCTGTGCGGTAGAGAATTGAGGCAGGTAGCTACCCAGGTCTCCATGTGGCTTACTGTTGAGAATCAGCCACATAGTGTGATTTGATCAGATCATTGGAGACAATTATTTGGTCCTTGCGTCCAGCAAGTGGCTGAAGAAGTACGGTTCTGATACCTTCAACAGCTAGGACAGGTGCAGGCGTTCTGTAGGATGGCCCAAACTCTTTCTTGTCCACAATTCTTTCCCTGACCAGAGCCCTAGCCAGGCCTTGCAGGGACTACCTTCACTTCTCCAGTGGCGGTGCGTTTTACTTCAGCATTGTTTAGTTGGGCCTTGAATTTGCTCAGTTCCTATAAAACAGCCAAACGTTCATTGAGGTCAACTGGTGTTTCGGCTGCCACTGTGCTGGGATTGCCGAGGTCTGGGACCCACAGCTTTAACCCAAACAGGATTTCATAGGGAGTCCGACCACCCAGAGACTTTCTTGGCATGTTATTCAGTGCCCTCTGGACCCCATATAGGTGATGGAAATAACTGCAACATGAGCCTAGTACCCTTACTGTTAAAGGCTGTTTTAAGTCACGTTTTTCCTCTCCACAACCGCATTTCCCTCTGGATGGTATAAGGATGAGAAATGCAGGGTCACACACAAACTTCACATGGCCTCTTTGTAAGCCCTAGGGCTAAACCCTGGACCTTGGTCGGAAGTAATGTACCAACTGCATAAATCTTAATAAAGACTCGCAGATCCTTTATAACAGTTCAGGAATCAGCTGACCTCTGTGACCATACTCACAGGAACCTAGAGCAGGAATCCACTGCTACCAAGATGTACTTGTAAGCCCCATCTGATGACAGAGGACTGCAGTGGTCCAGATAGACACAAGCCAGTGACTTGTTTGAAATTAGTAGAGGTGTCTGAGGTGGACGCGCTATGGTGGAACCCTTAATCTTCTGGCAGATGTCGAATTTAGAGACAAAGTCCTTGGTCTGTTTATAAAGACCCCGCCACTAATAGCCCTGCTGCTATAATGAAATTGCAGCAGCCACCCCTGCATTTTCAGAGGCCAGACCCTTGTGTGCAGCTAGCATTAACCCCAATCTGCGATCAGTGTTTGGTATTACTCTATCTGCCACTCCAGGAATGTGAGCATATGGTATATTCTGTGCATGCAACTTGTATGAGCACTTGAGTGGAAAGTCTTTCAGCAGGTGGGTGCAGTCATGCTAAGAGTTGACAGCCCCCATGATGTCCCTGTCTATCGTCGTGCTAGAACGAACAAGTACAGCAACCATAACAGTGCAAACTGTTGCTTTTGTGTCATCATCAGCCATGGAATTCCCTGCAACGTGAACGCCAACATGTTGATGACTCAAGGCAAGTAGTCTTTCAGCTTTGCCCTCTGTTCTCAAAGAATCTTGTGCTTTATTGTGCAACCCATTGAATCTCTGAATCCATTCTGGCTCCAATAGTTCATTATAGGACTGGACACAGTAATACGAATCACATGCTATAAGTGTGGGGAATCCTGTATTCATATTTCCTAGTTCCAGAGTTAGAGCCTTCAGTTCTGCCAGCTGCATTGTGCAGTCAGCAGGTGACTGCGTTTATGTTTTCTCAGGATGGAATTCTCCATTGTGCATGCACCCCTTCGAAATTGAGCACGCTGCTGAGTATTGGTGCTTAGTTCCTACGGCAGGCTGCGCAGACCCATCAGTATATATGATGTAATCCTAGCAATCTAGAGCCATTATTTATTTAGCCAAAGGATATTCTTGCTCGTACTGCAGAAAAGCTTGTGTTTGTAGTGTGGAATCAAATCTGTAATCTACATGTGTTGCAGTGAGTGAGTTAGCCCATTGTATCCATTGTGGATGTAAAGTTTTAGCATTTAGAACACTTGCATTGGTGACGGCCTTTAAGGTCAGCACCGGGGTCACAGCAGTTATGCATTTACCCAGAGCCAGAGCTCGCTCTCTCACCGCAGCAGTCTGCACAGCTGTCAACATTTTTTCAGTAGGTACAAAACGCAACGCATTTCAGCATTAGTGTATAAATGTGATTTACATGCCATTGGTACTGTGTCACCTTCATTGAACTTGACATATGTTTATCCTGGTGTCCCCGTGATGATGCAGATCACCAAGTTCGTTGGGTCCACACGTGTGTGTAAATGTATTGAAGTTATCATGTCAGCTTGTACGGAATGTAAATTATTTGTGTGTTCCTGTGTTCAATGTGTGCTCGAGAAGTCTGGGTCTATCAAGTTGTAGAATGGTTTAACTCTTTCTGTGTAATCAGGAATGTATGTTCTGCCAAAATGTATGAATCCCAATATGCATTGTAGTCTTTTCAATGCTGTTGAAGGTTGAAGCAGTGCACATTTCTCTAAGAAGTGTGTCGCAAGGCTTTTGCCTTCACTTGACAGCTGATATACCAGAAAAAGGACATTGAGGTGGAATATTGTTGATTTTTTAAAAGTAAATTTGTAGCCCATGTGAGCAAATCTCAAAATTATATGATCTGCTCTTCTCAAGTGTTTCATGAGTTCATCATCCGTCAGATATATGTCATTGGAATCACTGACATAATATCATCAGTCAAAATATCGAGGTACCAGAATATCGTTGCCAAAATATCGATAATCAAAATATCGACTTCCTATCTCCATAAAGGTAAGTACCAAAATATCGGAACCAAAATATCGTTGTTAAAAATATAGTTATATAAATAAAACATAATTAGAATTATTTAAAAAATGTTAAAATTAATAAATAATAAATGTAATGTAAAAAAATATTAAACATGCATATTTTTTTATATATATATATATATATATATATATATATATATATATATATATATATTAACGTAATAATATTAATAAATAATTATTACATTTAATTATAAAATGTTAAAAACATAATTTAAATTATAATTACATATATATCTAAATAAACATGTAATATAAATATAAAAATACATTTTCTATATAATGAATTAAATTATTAAAATTATATATTTTTTTAAATAATATTTCACACTACATTAATTATAACAGTAGGGAAAACATTGCATAGCGTAGGGGATACAATTACTAATCCCACTCCAACAAGTGTAACAGTAGGGAAAGCGTTGGATAGCGGGAAGGTAAAAATTACTATTCCCACTCCAGTGAGTGCAACAGTAGGGAAAGTGTTGGATAGCGGGAGGGTAAAAATTACTATTCCCACTCCAACGAGTGCAACAGTAGGGAAAGTGTTGGATAGCGGGTGGGTAAAAATTACTATTCCCACTCCAGCAAGTGCAACAGTAGGGAAAGTTTTTGATAGCGTGTGGAAATAATTTACTATTCCCACTCCACCAAGTGTAACAGTAGGGAAAGTGTTGGATAGCGGGAGGGTAAAAATTACTATTCCCACTTCAGTGAGTGCAACAGTAGGGAAAGTGTTGGATAGTGGGAGGGTAAAAATTACTATTCCCACTCCAACGAGTGTAACAGTAGGGAAAGTGTTGGATAGCGGGTGGGTAAAAATTACTATTTCCACTCCAGCTAGTGCAACAGTAGGGAAAATGTTGGATAGCGGGTGTGTAAAAATGACTATTCCCACTCCAGCAAGTGCAACAGTAGGGAAAGTGTTGGATAGCGGGTGGGAATAATTTAGTATTCCCACTCCTGCAATATAATTAACATTATTTAACAATTAATACATTAAAAATTTTTTTTTTACATCCCACCATATTCCCCTATAAACGTCACCACCAATATTGTAATATATTAATGAATTAACATAAATAATTATCAATTAATTAATTAACTAATAACAATTAACAATATCATTAATAACCATCAAATATAAATTAATTCACACAATTAACAATATAAAATAACTTAAAAAAATATTATATGATAATATAATTCTTTTAAATAAAAATTAAATTACTTCCCACCCTACTACCCTATCAACACTAAACCCACTCCTAAAAAAAGTACTCAATTAACATATTAACACATTAATTATTAATAATTAATATCAAATTATTAACTAATTAATAACTTTTAACACAATTAACATATTTAACAATGAATTATTAATTATTATTAATAACTTTAAGGCCCATTACGATACCCGGCGTAAAAAAATCCGCCACGCATGAAAGCGGCAAAAATCCGCCCGCACACACCGTCTGAACACCGACCACGCCATTACGATGACACAAACCGAAAACCGCCATCGGCGGAAAAATCACACAAGATACCGCCCGCCCTCGTCCGAGTCGGAGTCAAACCGCCCGCCACGGACGGAAACACGCACGACAACACAAAACCGCCCGCCCTCACGGCCGACACACCGCACGTGAAATTACGATCGCACCGCCATGAGCGCGGGAAAACTACAAATATACCGCCCGCCAGCGCAAACAACTCCGATGAAAATTGACACGGCAGAAGCCATGGCGGCCACGTCCCTGCACAGAAACCATCCGCTGACAAAAACAATCGCACACAACATGGCCAACAAGTCCACACAGCAAGGCACGCACAAATACACAAGCACAGTACACATCCCGAAAACACACCCCCTGGACAAACAAAACCCACAAAGGCCAGAACACCAGACACAACACACCTGAAAACAACAGACCATGAGGACACACCCACATAGGTAAGTACAAAAGCAGCACTCCCACAGACCACAACCCCATGCAACATTGCAAACCAGAGAGGAGAGAGGAGAGGACACAGTGACACAGCAAGGACAGCAGCACACCACAGAAACGCACACATCACAACCACCACCACCACCACCACCACCAAACACCGGCACCACAAACCCCCTGCACATTACACAACACACACCGCACCAGCACCACAAACACCATGGCACCACAAAGAATGCCCAAGTTCACGCCCATTGAGCTGACGGTCATGGTCGACGAGATCATCAAGGTGCACCCACAAATCTATGGAAACCTGGTCCAGCACACACCACTAGCCACCAGAAACAGAATGTGGAACCGGATCGTAGACCAGGTCAATGCAGTCGGGACCCTGCCCAGGAACAGAGGAGAAATCAACAAATGGTGGAATGACGTCAAAGGCCTGGTCAAGAAGAAGGAGAACAAAAACAGAGAGCTGGCTGCCGTCACTGGCGGAGGGAATCCCGCGCTTTTCAAGACCTTCAAAGCGTGGGAGGAGAAGGTTCGAGTCATCATACATCCGGAGATCCTCACCGGATTAGCAGGGGGAGTGGAGGCTGGTAAGTACAAACTAATGTATACCAGCACACCGCTATGTACTCACATGCACTACCACCATGCCACAGCTCCCAGGGACAAACACCCCCATGTCCAGCACACAATACACAACACATCACACACACATGCAACAGACACCACCACACACAGCCCAAACCTAACAACTGAAAGATACGTGGGGGCATGTGTACACTCAGCCAGCCACGTAACCACCAACAGGTCCCCAAGTATGCCAGAAGCGCCACAACGAGCACCCACCACACCCATGTGTCCGCCATAGCTGCACTAACCGACAAGTAACAGGTAAGTGGCAGGAACACAAAGTGCAGTGGGTGGGAGGGTGGACAGCTCAAGTACAACACACACCAGGCCCCTAGTCCCACAGCACAGCAAGGAGGAGCATCCCCCACACCCCACAGCCACGTGTCAGCCACCGCAGTGCACACCGACAGCCGAAAGGTAGACATCACGGTCCACAACAATCGGTGTCAGTGGGTGTCCAGCCATCACCACGACCCACAACACCGCCCCCACCCCCACAGACCTGCAACATGGAGCACCCCCGCTTAGAACCATGTGGCATCCAGTACAGTGCACGCCCGAACAACCTGCAGGTGGGAAACTGGACAGGGCTGGATTACTGGAGGCATGAGGACCGTAACACGACCAACACATGGGACATGTCACGTAGCAGACGAACACGCAGCACCGCCCACTGTCACGAACAAGTGAACAATGTGCACACGGACATGAACCACAGACTCACACCCCACATGACCCATCACAGACACAGCAACACCCAAGGAGCCACGTCTGCATGCACAAGCCACACTGAATATAGTACCACACGGCAGCCACTGTGCAACCCATCACACACAACCGAAACACCATTGAAGTCCTGTCCATGTAGCCCCTACTGCCTGTCAACCACACACCCCACAACTACGCCTATGTAAGACAAACAACACTAGACGCAACAGAGCGGAACAACATAAATGCACACGAACACCACTGAACCCATCAAACACACAGACACACCATGCACATACAACATCCCATCCATCCCATCCGTCAGCCCCAGTCTCATGAAAGGCATGTCATCCGAACAGCTGCCACACATACAGCAGTCACGCTAAGATACATGCCCATGACCAACCATGTGCCAGAAGTCAATGAAGCGCACGCCACACTGTGAGCAACAACACACAACATGGGCCACACCCCCCGAGCACTGCAGTGATGCACATGGCACAGGGCAGCACGCACACCAAGGAGATGGGACAACTGCAATACGTCGGGTGGCACACAACCATCACACACTCATAACGATGCGTCCAATGCCATGTCCAGTAATCACAACAGACAGCAAATATGCAGGGCATGTCAGGCATGCACACACCTCAGACCATGCACTGTCATGCTGCCACAACACATGTCACGTTCGGCACCCATGGCTCACAGCATGTAGCCCAAAAGCATATTCCATCCCAAATGCGTTTCTGGGGCATGGCCCCCATGTTGCCATATGCGTTCCTAAGCGTCCCATTTGAACCCCAAAAGCAAAGTACAAACCAGACCCAGGATGGGCCAGGAGCCCGCATACACCAGAGTCACAATAAGTAGGAGCACAGCAACACACCCATCGGCATGGCCAATCCGTCCCATGCCACATGTGCACAGCACACAGTCCCATTGCCAAGCACACACAACTACAAATGGTACAGCCACACACACGCCTCCGGGAAACCCATGTACGAGATTGCACGAACTGTGAATGTCAGACGACAAATACATACTTCGCCAGGTGCAACACATTAACAAATCTCATTCTCCCCACAGGTGACGAAGTGATGGATGCTGGGGATGGAGACAGCAGCCAGCACAGCCAGCCTGCAAGCCCCCAACAAGGACACACGGATGTGGAGGATCTGTCCTCCTCCTCGGACACGGACCACCCAGCAGGCCCATCCGGTGTGGCAGGGCCCAGCCGCTCCCCAGGCCCCCACCTACCCACCAACCCATCATCCAGGGCTGTTGTACATTCACAGCCCCCTGCAGCCACTGTCGTTGCGGCCACACCCACGGTCATTGCGGACACACCCACGGTCATTGCGGCCACACCCACGGTCATTGCGGCCACTACCACTGCCGCAACCGCTACCACGTCTTCGCTGGCCCCAGCACCAGCGCAGGTGGTGGCCCGGCCCACTGGATCCACCCTGGGAGCCAGGGCGAGGACCGTGGTGAGCAATGTGGATAGTGGGCAGGCCGGTGGCAGCAGGACTGGTAGGAGGAGCAGGGTCAGGGAAACGCCAGTCTCCCCTGGGAACCATGCCCTGCCTCAAATTGCCAGGGTCCTTGGGGCCTATGAAGAGGCCCAAGGACAATGGGCCAGGTCTGCTACAGACACGCGTGAGGTGCTGGGGGTGCTGAGGTCCATGGACGCCCGTATGGGCCAACTCGTGGACCTCATGGGCCAGCTGGTGGTGGCGGTGAGGTCACAGCCAGGGACAGCAGCTCCCCTCCGCCACCACCTGCCGGGGCGCAGGCTCGAGCAGCAGTGTCCAGTTCCCCTGCATCCACAGCCAGTGAGCACACCTCAACCACCAGCAGGTCGCAAGCAGGCACCCCCTCGCAAACGTGGAAGGGGCCGTCCGAAGCGGAAACAGATCTCCCGGGAGGACTTCGCACGCTCCAGACGCAAGTGAGGCAGCCAGCCAGCCTTCCTTGACCACCCACTGCATTGACTTGGACTACGATCCCACTCCACACAGCCATCTGGATGGCATGTGTGTGTTGGACTATGGACATAGAACCAGTGGGTACACCCTGAGCATCACGCAGCCATGACCGACAGCTCATTGTCACTGCACGCACCACTTTTGTCATCACCTTACACACAATCACATGTCACAGTTTGAAATAAATGCACCTCTTCCACAAACTGCTGTCTGTGCCCTGTGTTTTAATTGTACGGAATACAACGGCCACCTTGAGCGGAACGGCACCTGATGCGTGGCATGGCAATGGAACCGGAGGGCCTGTAGGGACCTAGGGGTGGGAGACAGAACAGGAGCACATTCAATGAGTGTGTCACACACCCATCACACAGTACATGTCAACAACTACAAGCAATGTACACACATCGCACAGAGCAATAGGGCACAATGCCACAGCCACCATCAGTGGCATACTAACCTGGGCATGGAGCGTTGACACACAGCACGCAGTGAACAAAAGGCCACCCTGACACAGCACACACACACCTGCACAGATACAGACACATCAGCCGTCGTACATGGACACTCACCGTCAAGTGAAGTAGCGGGCGATGAGCTGCTGACGCACATTCCCAGCTTCATCCTCTCCGCTGTCCTCCTCACTCGAGCTGTCCTGGTCTGCGGGCTGGGGCCCTGGTTGATCTCCGTCATCCACGATGAGGGGGATCTGCTTCCGAATGGCCAGATTGTGCAGCATGCAGCACGCCACCACTATCTGGCACACCTTCTGTGGGGAGTACGCCAGCGCACCCTCGGTGCGGTCCAGGCACCTGAACCTGGACTTGAGGAGGCCAAAGGTACGCTCGACCACACGTCTGGTCCTCCCATGTGCCTCATTGTAGCGAACGTCTGCTGGGGTGCGAGGATTTCTCAATGGACTGAGCAGCCATGCCCCATTCGGGTACGCAGAGTCACCTGGGTGTGAGGGACACAGAGAACCGTTGCTATTCCAACTGGACAGGGGACAGCATCGCACAGCCAGCACGCTACACCACTCCACATACTCACCGACAATACAGCCACGATCCTGTTGCAGATTGGACATCAGTCGTGGCAAGATGCTGTTGCGCATTATGTGTGCGTCATGGGCCGAGCCTGGGAACTTTGCACACACGTGGGTTATCACCATGTCCGCAAGGCACACCACTTGCACATTCAGGGAGTGCGTGTGCTTCCTGTTGCGGTACAGGTGCTCAGTGGCCTGTGGTGGAACAAGGCCAACATGTGTGCAATCAATGGCACCAACGACGTGTGGGATCCTGCCAAGGGCATAGAATGCACCCTTCACTGCCGCCAATTCACGAGCCCTGGGGAATCTGATGTACCTGTTTCGGTACAGCATCATGGCTGCCAGTACATCCCTCAGCACCTTGCTGAACATGGGCTGGGACATCCCTCCTCCACTGCCCACTGTGTGCTGGAATGACCCAGTGGCGAAGAAATGCATGGCGGCCATCACCTTAGCCGTGGGGGTGAATGCTGTCGGATACACCCTGCGGGGACGGAGATGGGGTTCCAACATGGCACACAGTCGATGCAGGGTTGGCCTGTCCAGCCGAAACTTCCTTATGACCTCAGTATCGTCCATGTCCGCCAGCAATTGGTATGGGCGGTCAATGTTCGGTCTCCGCCTAGGGAAGATGGCAGTGGACACATGTCAAAGCAACACAACACATAGCAATTTCGCATTCACATCACTGACATGACTGAGCAAGCACATGAGTCACAGCCCAGCTGTCAAGCAGGGACGGCACGGCCACAATACACTTACACAGGTCTCCCACCAATGGCAATGGCTAGTGATACAAACCACTGCCATGAGCATGCACATGGGGATCTAGGCCCCAATGACTTGCGGGGCGTGCTGATGGGGACTGACTGCATATTCGTCAAGCGGCAACGCCACGGCAACATGAATGTCTGCTGAGCATGGCACTGCTTCCGAGGCTGGATGAGTATGGCACACGACGACGACGATGTGGGCACAGGCTGAGCGGCCAAAACAAGTGGGACCTGTGGCACGAGGGGATATGAGACAGTAGTAGGTGTCAGCACTGCACCCTATGTACAGCACTGTACGGATCACACCTCCCGAAACATTGACAGGTGTCCACATTGACAGCCCCATGCCAAAACGGCTGTGTGCTTGCAGACACACGTCACAGGTGAGAGGTTACATTGCACGTGCCAGGTGGCAGACGTACATAGTGGGAGCTGGCATGTGTGTGCATGTGTCTCCTGTTCAGGATCCACCAGATGGGCGCTGACTCTGTACTGACCATTGGACACAGCATGTTTCGTGGAAGGCTTGTGTGTGTGGGATGGTGGCACTGGATGTGCCTCCGTTGGGTGGGGGGCCATGCACAGTGCGGGTACGTCGATAATTGCGCATTGTGGTCACGGTGGGTGCACCCACTCAGATGTGTTGCCCTGTGTTCAATTCCTATGTCCGCATGATGATGGACTGTAGATGTGGGCAGACTACACATTGGTCGATGTGCTGTCTACATGCATGTGCCTTCACACCAGGCACAGCTGCCCCTGCACATGTGACCCCTGCTGGACTCGCTGCTGGGTCTGTGGAGCTGATGCACCTTCTGTGCGTGGGGCGGACAGCTCTCCTCACTTCCCTCATTGCGCATGTCATGACTTTGCCGCAGGTGACATGGATCATGGAGGGCCCACATGTACGCGTGGGTAGGCTACACATGATTGTTCACTGGTCGCCACCCCCAGTCAGTGTTTCGAATGGGAAGGTTGTTGTGCTGGTGGTATATTCGATGTGGCGGATGGGCGGGCCTAGGTGCGGGCTTACATTCCGGACATGGGGGGTAGTTGGATTGGCGACTAGTTGCAGTACACACGGGACACGTCTCTTCCTGTCCACATCTGGGTCATCCCTTGTACTCACTGACAGTGATACAGTCATCTTCGCCCCAGCCCTCATGTCCTCCCCTCGCTCCCCCAATATGCATGTGCACCTGCGAGGCTAGCGCTTGCACAGGCAGCCCCAAGCTCGCACCAGAGAGGGCAAGGAGTGTATGTGTGGGTCCAGTTGCACGAGTGGGCTGTCTCAGGGTATGATGTGTGGCGGGACGCCGTCCACCTGCGTGGTGCCCCAAATGGAGACCCGGCCTGCATGGACTATGCATCACAGTCTTCGCCTTCCGGATCCGCCACCTGCGACACCCAGAGGCTGTGGCTGCCCTTGCGGACAGGCCGCGTCCGTCTGTAGCTGATGGCCCACACATTCACTCTTTGGCCTCTCTGGGGAGGGCTCGGGGGTGGTGGCGCACGCGCTTGCACTTTGTCGCAATGGCATGTGGCGTGGTTGGAATAATGGGCAATGGATGTGATGGTGCGAGCCACCTCCCGTGACGTCAGTGCTGCTCGTGCTGTGGTGCGTCCCCCTACACTTCCATTTGACTTGTGCCATGCTACACGTTGAGGTTCTATTGCCTGCGTGATATGACCAGGAGGAGCGCGAGGAGACCTCTCACACACCATGCTCCACTGCCATCCCGTGCCCTGTATCGCCTGTGCGGATTGACCATGTTGGGGTTACACCTGGTCGACTGGGGCTGTGTGTGCCTTGTCAAGGGGCATGGCGGGCGCACAACAGGATCCAGCTTGTCCACAGAGGGTGGGCTGACGTGTGCGCCTGGTACCGCATTGTTCGTGTGCCCGGCTGCTGTGCACACACGTGTTCACTTCCCCCCGACAGGTGTCCTCTCACAATGCCCAGGGAAGCGGTGGTGTACTGTTCATGACCCCTCCCAACACGGCGTGCTCCAACTTGGCATGTGCGCATCTACCCGTCACACCCACCCACCTGAGCACTGCGTCCATACGACTTCACACGACACATGTGTGTCTTCCACAGTTGTGCTACTCATTTGCGTTGACATCCAATGCCAGTGGACTACATGGTCATGTCACGACTGCCGTGTACTTCACATACTCTCATCCTCTCTCATTCGTACTTGTGAAATGAGTCAGCGGAGACAGTTTTGGTTTCAAACATTATATTGAGTCTTCTGTCCTCTGTGATGCAGTATAGTGGACACTACTGGCAGCGGAATACATGTTGAGGATATGCTGAGCATGATTACAAATGGGATAGGGTGTAGGGTTACATGTGATTAGCTGTTGCATGTGGGATGTGGGCTTCGGAGTTACATCTGCTTGGCCAAGGCTGTGCTAATGTACATGTACGTATAGCTGCGGAGCTGCGGACTTTGACACAGACGGTATACAAGTAGCCTACCAGACCGCTTGGCATCATGGGCACAGTCCATCTCAGTTCCATGTGACAGGTTTGCTGCGGTTGTTCCTCATGCACGCGTGCATGTGAGATGACATCAGGGCATGTGCTTGCGTGCATGCAGCGGCGTGCCACTTGTTGTTGCAATGTGGTGGTTACTGGACATGTCACAGTCACTGGGGTCGTGTTGTTGTTGTATGCACTTGTCGTCCATGCAAAGGTCCTGGTATGGGATTCCCGGGGCGGGGGTGGGAGGGGTGCAGCACCCACAGACTCCAGGCGACCTATTCATGTCCACTGAGCGGTGTGTGTGTCCATGGGCGCTGGATCCATGTCGTGTCCTGGTTGTTCGTGCAGTTCCGTCCATGTGGGTGCGATACACAGACCCCATGCCACTGCCTCCCACGATGCATGCAGTGTTCCTGGATGTGATGGGGAACAGTGTGCATGTCCCGGTCATATCCGATGTCATGGCGATGTCGTTGATGGTGTGGTAACAGTTGCCGGTCGTTTGGTATGGCTGTTGTGGTGGTGACTGGCCAGTCCGTGCGGAAGCTAAGCATGGGTGCGGGGTTGGACATCATAGGTCAATTGGGGGACTTGCGTTGGGGTCCGACGAATTGACAGGTTGTCAGGTATGCGATGCCGTCCAGCAGGGCTTCCATGTCATTGGTGGTATACATGTTTGCCAGCCAATGTAGCGGATGGTGGCTGTCAAGGTGTTGTTCGTAAGTTGTCCCTTGGAGGAGCATGATGGGGCATGCTGGGTGACATTCGATGTAGCTGTGCTCGATGATCCGTCGTGTGGAGGCACAGTGGTCCCATTGCAGTGCGGGTCCGATGTTCGCCACATACGCCATGCCCCCATAGGCTGAACAGGCCCTGTCGTGTGCGTCCAGAGGGAGGAATAGTTGTAGCAGGTCCGCCTTTAGACATGCCGCGTTGGAGAGACACAACTCCACAGGATGGTGGAAGGGACACCTCCGACAGTAGAAGACGGGTATGACGCAGCTGAACAATGTGATGCGGTAAGTCAGTCGGTAACTTACGTTCAGCAGGGACAGGGGTTCGCATCCCAATATCTGTGTCAGGTTGTGTTTGTACAGCTTGACCTGTCCGGCGTAGTTGGGTAGGTGTGTTGAGAGTGCCATTTTGCAGCGGTGCGTTGTGGTGGCGTGCTCCGGCTGTGTGTGCAGTCTGCAATGTGCACGCTCCGAGGTTGCTGTGAGCTCTGTGTAGTCGTAGGGAGACAGGACTTGTGTTCTGTTGGCTTGTGCGGAGGACACGGGCCCTCATCCCACATGCTTCTCAGACTGTTCAAGGTCGGTGATGTGTGACTCCTTCCAGATAACTTGCATGGGGCCGACATGGGGGAGTGTTTTCTTTTTCTTTCCCGTCCGTAGTGTTCTTCGGTGATATGCGCTATCTGCCCTGTGGTCGGTCTCCTCTGCATGCCTGTGTTGGTCTTTTTTGGACAATGGCTGTATTCACCGGCTTCTTTCGTAGGGCTGTGGTTTCGGAGTTGGAATGGAAGGTCATTCAGTGCTGTCTGCTCTCCCTTGTGTGGGCGGCAGGCTGCCTTTCCGCTCTGCGTTGGGCCTTGTGTGTGGATGTTATTCTTGGGCCACCTGTTGTCGATCCCCGGGCTCTTTGGTGTTCCGTTTTGTATGTCTTGTTCATGTGTGCAGGGTGGTATGGGTGTTTCAGTGTGGTACTGGCGTTCCTCTTCCCGAAGGGGCCCTGGTTCTCCTGGTTGGTGTTGCCGCCGCTGTGTGCTTCGCCATGTTTGTTACACTGGGGTGTGTCCTGCTGTTGCGTGACTTCACTGACATGTGTGCGTCGGTTGTGTGACGTTGGGTGTTGACCGTGAATTGGGCGTTGGGGACATGTCTGTGGCAGGCCTGTCACGTGTCATGTGCGTTCGGGGTGGGGCTGGTGTGTGTGCTGCTTGGTTGTGTCCCTGTGTCTGTGTGCGACGCATGCATGGCGCTGCGGTTGGCCTCTGCGTTGTGCGCATGTGTGGCAGCGTCATCGCCGCTTTGGGGCCGTGACGGGGTCGTTGGTTCCTAGTCCCAGGTGGTGTGTACACATGTGTTACGAGATGTTACAATTTGGCCTGTGTGTCATATGTGGATGCAATGGTGGATGTGTCGTGTACACGCGGGGTGGGGGGTTGTCCGCTTTTTCCGCCCTTGCACTGTGTGCGCTGTTTGCGTGCACTTGTTGTGTGTGTGCCTACCTGCGTCTTCGCGGTACGTTGCGTCCTTGGTGGTGCATCAGATAGAGCATAGGGAGGGCCTGCAGTGCTGGATTCATGCTCGGGGGTGCCGCTTCTTCGATGTCCGTGCTCGGCGTTCGTGTTACCGCTTCGGTTTGACGTACGGTGTCTCTTAGCCGTGGGATCCGTTTGTTTGCGGCATCGTAATTTGTACGCCGGGCGGTACGTGTTTCGTCGGACGGTGTGTGTCACTTGAGCTGCGCCGCTACGTGTACGGGCGCACTTTGATGGCGGACGGTGTCGCTGGCTTGCCGGCGGTGTTTGGCTGACTTTTCGCATCATAATCGGGCGGGCGTGTGGACTGCTGCGTGCGGACGGTAACTGGTGGTTTTTGCATCCGCCAGCACGGCGGTAGTGCTTCCGCCCGACATCGTAATGGGCCCCTTTATAATTAATTACTAATTAATTAATTAACACAACAATATAAATGATTAAATATCAACATTTTAATTACTTTTTTAATTAATTAATTAAAATTAAATTACTTCCCACCCTATTCCCCTATAAACCCACAACCCGCTACGGAATAAAATTACGCACAAATTAATTAACATATGATTAATTAATTCAAAAAAATTCTTAATTAATATATTGTAATTAAATTACTTCCCACCCTATTCCCCTATAAACCCACAACCCGCTACAGAACTAAAATACGCAAAAAAAATTAACATAAAACTCATTACTTTAAAAAATTCTAACATATATTATAAAAATAATATATACTTTTAACACATATACTAACATTTAAAACACAAAAAAAAATCAATATTTTTAACAACGATATTATTACTGACAATATTACTTACTTCGATATTATGACAAACAATATTTCTTACCTGCATATCGATATTCTGTACCACTATATTTTTAACAGTTGATATTCTGTCCACTCGATATTTTAAACTCGATATTTTGTCCACTCGATATTTAAAACTCGATATTTAGACTGTTTACCATGTCATTGACATAGGACAATGCCTGGTCATCATAATGTTGTAGTAGTTCTTTGACCATGGTAGAAAAAAAGTCTGGGGATATTCGTATACCCCTGGGGCAATCGACGGAATTGCTTCGTGAGCCTAGCACTGAAAACGTGGTCAGATGTCTGATTCCAGGTGCTATATTCTGGTAGGGTAATCCATTCGCGATGTCAAATGTTGTTTTGTATTTCCTCCACACAATGTTGCTTATTAGTGCGGCACTGTGTGCATTCTGTACTGCGAATGTGCAAGTAGCTGTGTTTAAGTGTCTTTAGTCTAATACTAGACAATATGAATGGTCTGGTTTCATTACTGGAAACAAAGCATTATAGATATATGAGGTTCAACTTTCTATTACACCTTGGCATTCATGTTGTTCGAGGAGTTCACTAACTTGTTTTTTAGCATCTTGTTTAATTTGGTATTGTCATTGAGGATGTGGGTTCATCCTCAATGGGATCTCATGATAAGGAAAACCATCATCCCACCCTACATGGTTGTGGTATAATGGAGGAGCTAGTGCTAACACCCACTCCTTGGCATATGAATGCTGTTTTGATTCTGGAACAAGGTCGGAGAAAGCAGGTAAAATGACTGTTTCCCTGTTGGGGCACTCCATTATGAAATCAGGTGGCCAATACTTTCAGCCAAAAGAATGTCGTAACTGTAAGTTAAGTCATCTCAAAAGAGAACACTGATGTTTCTTGGTATGTCCCCCTCCAATTGGAGTTGTATTTTGTGTAAACAATGTGGAACACTTACCCTTGTATCAGGTGTTTCCACTGTGATATACTCACTCAGTGCTACTCCCACCACTCCAAATTCATAAGGTTCTGGGGAACTATTGTGACTTTTGCTACGATGTCTAGCATTGTCACTGCCCATTCCCCACACAGAAACAGGGTCCTCAATATGCAGGGCATGCCAGACCTTAAGTCTGGCTACTATCTTCTTTTTAAATTGAGGCTTGGAATGTTGCCTTTAAACAAATTGATGTGTTTTTGGTAGGTTGGAGGTATTTCTATCTCTTTATATGGAACATAATTTGCCAGTATTTTATCCTCAGAGTAGGTGTGCAATAGTTGTCTGTTCTTGTCTGCAACTGGGAATGTAACCCAAGAGTAGAGCACCTCTGTCATAAATGCTTTGTGTGCCCTCAACCACAAGGGAAACATTTCCACCCTTGGATGTGAGACCATGCTGTAATAGTTTCAGAGTAACTGCATTTCTGCAGATCTCAGCTATGTTTAATGTCCGAGGATCTTCGTCTCCAGACATAATTAAAACATGATTTACAGAGTTGGTAACGTAGTGGGAATTATATACTTTAAGAGTTCAAGCTTGAACAGCCTACAGCCAATAGAGAGGAGTTACCTACTCAGCTGAGGAGAATTTTCCCTACCACCACAGATGTCTCCAGTTAGGAGGTAAGTAGGGGTCTCTGAAAAGGCACAATAGAACTACTCAGGTGATCTATTAAATGAGAACCCAATCAATGTTGGTGGCGCCATGTCATACAGTTTACACCCTACGAAAGGAACTATGCATCTGTGGACAGCATAACCGTTGGGATGATGCTAGACTGATTCCATGCACCCCCTCAGTATATGTTGTCCTATAGGCCAGCTAGATCACAGTACCACCATAAGTACCTCTAAACCTAGACAGGTAGCAAATGGTTCTGGTAACCACTGAACATGACAACCCTGATCCCCCAGGAATCATGGTAACAGATCTAAAACCCTATTGCTCAGTCACTGGTGCTCTCTTTCTCTCAGAGAAATATACAAGGAATACACAGTGGGACGTTTGCAATATTTATTGAACCAACATGATTCTTGTATAAAATATATGTGCTGCAATGATCAATAGACAGAAGTAAATGAAAGTTATTAGAAGCACCAGGACGGTGAACAGAATTAATTGTTCTACCATTGTGTTAAAACAATTTATATATGCACGCATATAAAGCAATATAGAAATCTGGTGTACTCCTATAATGCATCCTCTAACCTAAGTGTTTAGGGTGTGTGTGTTCTGCCAAGACTCCCCATACTGGATGATGCAACCCCTGCTACCTGAAGGGAAAGACTGTAGGTCCCTGTCATGTCAGAAGTCATAGTGTAAAAGTGAAGGCACCTTTAGGAAAGACCTGTGTATATGTAAAATGGCACTGTTTCCCTCCAGGCCTAGCTGAGACACATGACAACAGGAACAGTTGACAGAACAAAGAGCACCTTTGAATTACCTCTTTTAAATTGGAAATGCCAAGTCGGGCTTCTCTTATTTACAAGGTACTGAAGTGTTTCGAGAAAGGTGGCACCCAATGTGGGCGAGAAATCAAGGTTCTTCCTGCTCTGAGCTATTTGTTGCTCTGAAAACTGGTAACTTGCAGCCAAGGTATCCAGCCACCTTGAACCCTGCTCAGCTAAGGCTCCCAATGTTGCCCTGCTGGAGGTTTTAGACATCCAAAACAAGTGCTCTTGACACACTAGGAGATTTCTACCAGTGGGGAGGGTTATTTATTTGCTATTCTGCTTGGGGTCACTAGGCTCTCATTTGCAGCCCCAAACAAGAGAAAATTTGGCAGTACATTTGCCCTAATTAGGCTCTAAGGTGCTTTGACCAAAAGACCAATATCATTCTCAAAAGTTCACTTTTGCACAGCCAGCTATGGGGCCGATTCCGATCTCGGCCGGTAGGGCTCCGAATCGGATTTGGCTTAACCGGATCCGATTCGGAGCCCTCTTTCCCGACCGATTCGTACGTGCGTCCGGCCGAGCGAGTACGATGCGAGCGCACGCGAAATCGCCGACCGACTCGTTCGCGGGTCTGAAGCGCTCCGACCGACACGCACGGACACGGCTCGCATCGCGCAATGGAGACGTTCCCCGGCCGGGCAAGTACGATGCGCGCCTCGAGCAGTCCGACCGACTCGCGCCGTCCGGCTCGAAAGAGCAGTCGGAGCCGGACTTTGGGGTCCGTGTCGGACCCCCCTGTACGCGTAGCTACGCGAGTCGCACACAGGGGGGACCCATGTGTCCCCCCTACCTGTGCATGTACGCCGCGAGTCGCTTCAAGGCATACCCGCTGTAGGGGGCACCCTTGTTCGCCTCACACCCATTGAGTCAATGGGAGCCCGCGTACGCGTTGTACGTCCGGCTCCCATTGACTTCAATGGGAGTCCAACCGACTCGAGTCCGATTGCATGCGTGCGCATCGTACTCGTTCGGTCGGACTGCCAGGGTCCGATTCGGTCGGAATTCTCTCCGGGTCCGGCTCAGTCGGAGAGATTTCCGGCCCGAATCGGATTCGGCCCCTTAGTCTCCATAGTAGAAACATGGTGGTATTTCCTAATCTAAATAGAGCAGGGGAACAGTTTATCGGATGAGATATGTGGGACTTTTTGGGAGGAGTATCCCATACACCACACTCTAAATGAGGTTTTGAGCCACTTTGTCTAGAAGCTAGAACTTTACTTTCTGAAGCTAAGATAGTTGGTGACAAGCCCATTGGCCCATTGGAGTTTGAGGCCCTCTAAATTCATTGATGAGAGCCAACCTTGAATTTTTTTGTCGGCAAATCTTGGGTGCTCTGAGGATGAATTTGTTTGGGTTGAGTTTAAAGAAAGCTTTAAGCATCCAGACTTTGAAGGTGAAATGTTTAATAATGTGTAGGGGAGAGGTCTGTGTTATCTGGATACTATTGGCTCATGATGGCTTAGTCTTTCTGAAGAGTTTAGCTATGTAGCTGAGATGATGAAGAGCACATACAATAGGACTGAGACCCAGAGTACAGTTCACTGAAATGTACTACAATTTAGAGCTGCCCATTTGGATGTGCTGGACTTTGTTAATCAAGATTGATTAGAATAACATCACCAAACATCTGTTGAAGCCAATTTTAGTGGAGAGTTTGCTAAGTAGGCGTTGGTGGTTGCCAGTGCTAATGACTGCTAAATGATTCCAGAAAATGAGGTGACAGGGGATGCAGTTGTCTGAGATTTGACTTTCCTATTTGGCCAATTCTATCTTTTGTGGTTCATGGTGTGTTCAATATAAATTTGATGTGCTTTATTAGAGTGTTGGTCTTGATTTCCCGGTGTAAATGGGTGGCATTAGATGTTTTGAGAATTTTCCTCAAGATGGGAATGTCTGATAATGGTTCGGTAGATTTCTTTAGTAAGAGATGGATTTGCCCAGATTTGAGCAAGTCCCTGAGGTTCAAATGTCTAGAAAATGCCTTGAGTTAGAGAAACATTTATATTTTTGGCCTGGCTTAGATTCATCTATGAAGGTATAAAACAACATTAAAAATGAAGGGTTAAAAATATTACAGATTTAGGGCCTAATTGTGGTGGTGACAGAGTTCCCTCCCCACCAACATAGAACCCACCCACCTGATCTTTATGGGGGTGGACCTTAAGTTTGGCCACAGCAGAGACTACTCTAGCTTTACCGTGGTCAAACTTCTCCAATGACCCTGTGGAGTAAGGGCCATCAGAGAACTGGCTACAATGTCTATCTACCCAATTTTGATGGGCAGACATGTGGTCATTTTTTTTAACTGTCCGTCACCACCAGGCAAAATCTGCAGTGAGGGATAGTAAAATGTGAATAACGCCCCCCCTTCCCACCCTGGGAGATTCCCATGGTGAGGGGAACATTTTTTTTTTTTCAAAAAGAATATCCCTTTTTGGATTTTCTTTCTGGAAAAAAGTAAACTTGTTTGTGACAGCTATTCCTGCCAATACTTTATAATGAGTGCCAGGTTTCATGTCATTTATAAATTCAGTGGCAGGACCTCTACCTGGTCGAGGGAGGTATTTACTCTGTCATCCTGATGGAACAATAGCCCTACCACCAAAATATAAATCAGGCCCTGTTAGACCTGATAGCCTTAGAGTGGTCTTCACCCCAACCTTTTGCCTTCTTCCTCCACTTTTTCTGAATTAGTTTTTGCTGGAAATAGGACTGTGAGTAATTTACCGCTGATAATCAGTGCTAATGTGCATGCACTCTCTCTCTAAAACATGGTTATATTGGTTCATCCCCATTTGGCCTATTTAATTTACTTATAAGTCCCTAGTAAAGTGCAATCCATGTGCCAAGGTTCTGTACATTAAATGCTGCTAGTGGGCTGCAGCACTATTGTGCCACTCACTTAAGTAGCCCTCAAACCATTGCTCAGGCCTGCCATTACTGTACCTATGTGGGATGCTTACACTGCAATTTTGACCTGGTAGGATAAACCTCATGCCAGCCCAAACCTTCCCTTTTTGTACATATAAGTCACCCCAGAGGTAGGCCCTGGACAACGCAGAGGGCAGGGATCAATGCTTTTAAAAGGCAGGGCATGCACTTTTAAGTTGTACATGTCCTGGTAGTGGAAAATACTCAAATTCGTTTTTCACTACTGCAAGGCCTATCTCTCCTATAGGATGACATTGGGAGTACCTTATTCCAAGTATAATTCCCAGTTGCGAAGAGATAGACTTTTCAATTTTGGTGTCTCTGAAATCACAACTTAAAATCACACCATATGGTGACGTCAGATTTTAAATTGCAATTCTGAGAATGTCACTTTTAGAAAGTTGCAAAAAAAAAGCAATTATGGAAAAAATGCTGAAGAATGTCAAACACTCATCCCCAGTACAGTGATCTGGGCCTAAATCCATTGTTTATTTCCTCAGCATGCCATTCCAGTTTGTTCCCAGCTTTATACAAATCAGCCTTAATCCTGCTCCTGATCTGGCAGTTCTGGCTGGACTGTTCCTATGGGGAGCAGGGTAAAGACTGATTTGCATATGGCTGCGTCCAAACATGGTTTTAGGCCCAGATCTCTCTGTACTGGGGGTGAATGTTTAACATTGTTCACTACTCCGTCCATCATTGTTTCTTTTTGTATTCGTCACCTCGAGTGGGACAGGAATGCCTAGCTATGGGTCCTGTGCTCACCATGACACTGGAGTCGAACTTACCAGACTGATGAGTGGTGATATCCTAAAACCGGTCCCAGGATGTTTTCAGTCCATGGAGGATTGGGCCTGGAAGTTTGGGCTGGACTGTTCCCATGGGGAGCAGGGTCAAGACTGATTTTCATATGGTTGAGTCCAAACTGGAATGGCATGGTGAGCAACAAAATGATGGATTTAGGCCCAGATCTCTGTACTGGGGGTGAATGTTTGACATAGTTCAGCATTGCATCCATCAATTGTTCTCTTTGCACTTTTAGAAAGTTGTCATTTTCTTACTTTAGATATTTGGTGCCTGCTGCCGATTTCTGAACAGATGTCTGGGGTGGGTGATAGTTGAACTTTGTGTATTCCCCCTTGACATCCACACAGAATGGGAGCTTAAGTGTGACTTGATGGGCCATCCTGGAAGGATGGGTGGGAGGAGATTGCCCCAGCCTCACTTACAACTGGGTAGGCTGTGTCCTGTACCCACACAAATGACTGCATACCCTCTGTAGTGAGTCTGGAGCCAGGCCAGGAAGAGAGGACCTCTCTGCACTTCAAAGGCCTGTCTTTGAAATGTACCCCACTTCAAAGGTCCAACTGGGTATAAGTACTGGACCTCTGACACCACCACTTCAGTGCACTTGTGGACCTGTGAATACTCTGCGAGGAAGAAGGACTTCTGTGCTGCTAAAGGACTGCCACTCTGCTGGACTGCTGCTTTGCTGAACTCCTGCCTTGTTGTGGTGTCCTGCGGCCTGCTGATTCCCTGCCCGTGTAAGATAGACTGAACCTGCATCACTTGAACCTAGAGTGACTCCAAGGGATAGGTGGCTGGCCTCCTGATCTGAATCTCAGGGACATTAAAGACTTCCTGCCACCCTGCTCTTGCACCTGGACTCTGCCATCTGTGAGTCTGCACTGCCAAATGGTAAAACCCCAGTCTTTGACCCTTGTGATTGGGCCTAAGGTGCTTGATTAAGTGTAATTGTTGCACTGCTGCATGGATCAAAACTGACACATTACCTCTGCTGCGTGGATCAGGACTGTGCATTGCCTCTGCTGTGTGGATTGGCACGGATGCATTGCTGCTGCTGCGTGGAATGGACCCGACGCATCGCCTTTGGAACCACAACTGCTTGACGCGCTCCCCGTCCAAGGCCCTTGCATCTCTGTTGATGGCAACCTGGATGGTGCCAAAGCCTCTGCATTTCAGCTCACCACACATCAGAGCTGATGCATTGCTGCTGCTGCGTGGATCGAGACCTGTGCATTGTCTCTGCTGCGTGGATCAGCACTGATGCATCCCCTCAACTGTACCACTCATCCTCGACGCCCCCAGGAATAAGGTACTTTGGTTCAGTGGGCCTCTTTGGGTCCCTGTATCAGGCCTGCACTCCATTGCAGTCGACCTGAACTTTTGACTTTGTCCTGGTCTGGAGCGACCAGATATCCCAAATAGCGCTTTCTACTTCTTGGCGCTATTTTTACCTAAAAGCTTTGAAATTCAATATCTCTAGTTCTACTTATTGGATTTTTGTCATTTGGTCTAATTTTGTTTATTCAGTTAAGAGCTATTTTTCTAACCTGGTGTGGAATCTTTTTGTGTGGTGTTTTCACTGTTTACTGTTTGAAGTGTTGCACAAATACATTGCCTCTAAGTTAAGCCTGACTTCTCTGTGTCAAGGTATTAAAGGGTGAGCACAGGTTAATTTAGTAATTGTCTGCTTCGTACCCTGACTAGGAGTGTGGTGTGTTTGGTGCTTGACTAGGGCTCACACCCCAGTCAACATACAACCCAATTTCTAACAGACTGTAGGTTGTAAGCCAGAATTTGAATCTGAGTGGTGAATCTCATTGTCTGTCAGGAACTGAGAAGATATGTCCTATGCAGATGACACACTGTTTTTCTGCTCCTTTAAAAAGGGAGAAAAAAACACACCGGTTTTAAGAAAACCTTACCTAGTCGCAGACTTCCACTGGATGCACATTATCTAATAGAAGTGCAATGCGGATAAGATTGAGGTTCTCTGTTTCAAACGAAATTTTTTAGCGGACTGGCAGGCCCACTGACTGAAGGATGCCCCTTCATTAATGCCACAATCCAAGGTGGTCAAAAATCTAGGGGTTAAGTTTGATAACCGGCTGTCAGGTTAACTCCGTGGTTGGGACTTGTTTTGGCCTGCTACATACAATAAAAACGTTCTTGCATTTTCTCTCCCTTACAGATAGGAAATCAGCCATTCAACCTCTTATTACATCCAGACTGGACTACACAAATTTATAATATCTTGGCCTCCCCTGATACTTAGTAAACAAGTTACAGATGGTACAAAATGCAGCTACTCGCCTGCTTCTCAAGCTTCTGGTTAGAGCTCAGATTTCCTCTCATCTCCACTCCTTACATTGGCTTCCAGTGAGGAAACCCATCTTGTTTAAGACTCTGGTGCTCATCCAGAGAGCTTTATATCTTACTGGTCCCAGGTGCATACACATCTCCCGATTAGGAAGCTGCGTTACTCTAACAGGGCACTTGCCATGATACCCAGGATTCATCTTTTGAGAGCATTTGGAAGTTCTTTCTCTTACCTTGGCCCCTCAGCTTGGAAGAAACTTCCTCTAGATCTTGGAGTAGCTGTGCATTTTATAAATCCCTTTAATTTCCTTTCTAACATGCAATTTAATTGTGAATGAGGTGTGGATTGAATCATGGCAATCTGTGCAATAAATACTTTTGTTGCCATTATGGTGCTGATTGAGTGTACTGCAACCACAGGTAGCTGGAACATGCCTTTACTTTTACGGCAAACATATAGGTAATAAAATAAGGTAAAGCAATATCAGCAGTCATATA